>CATIWO010222481.1:0-33558 GCA_949673435.1 Macaranga tanarius
TATAAATATATATCTAAAATAGTTTTAAGATATATATATAAATATAAATAAAGGATAATGATAAAACCAAAAAGAGTTTTGGTACTTGTGAAATACTAAATCCTAGGAGATATATATATGGATATATCATTTAGGAGTTTAGAAGAAGAGAGTTCTCTGCACATTTATCATTCACAAAATATACGTTTCTTTAGAAAAAGAAACACAGAGAGAAAATTGAGGGGAAAGGTGCTAGCACACCTACATCATTTTGGGGTGTTCTGTTCATGTGGATACCAGTAGAGGATGTTGCTCTTTGGCTGCGTCTATATTTTGATACAAGATAACAAAAGGCTAGAGGTGGGGTGTCACTGGAGTGAACCTCATCTCTTCCTTCCTACAATCTTGCCTTTGATTTTGTCTTGGGAAGATTCTACACTCGATGCACATTAATTTAATCTGAACTACTTGGATCTTGGTGGAGGTTCTTAGGGTCAAAAGTTTTTATTTTCTATTGCGTTATGTGACCCAGAACCCAATAAATTCATCTTCGGTGGATGCCTTTTGACTATACAGCACCAATTAAAATATTTTAAAGTGTAAATGACATCCCTATAGACTATATAGTACATCCTTAGGTATGTTCTCTACACAAGAATCTTTTTTCTTTATTTTATATGCATTTATGCAAATTGAGACTCCTTGAGCACATTTATGCAAAACACGTGACATAAGAGACAATTGTCATATTATATATCTCTATAGTACCTAAGGGTGAGCATTCATCGGGTCAGTCGAATTTAGTTGAACATCCTAAAAAATTTATCGGTTTTAAAAAATGAAAATATGGAGTTGAACTGAATCGAGGAGGACCAATAAGCTGATAGATTAAAAGATCGAAGTGTATGGGTTAGGTCGGTTCAAAATATCAGATTGGACTCGAATGGGTTAGGCCAGAAAAAAATGCAAATGTATATAAATATTATTAATAACTTTGGGCTAAGCCCATATTTTACATTGTATTTTGTTTACAAAAATTAGGCTAAGTACAAAGATAAAAACTTGAATTTCAATTCCTAATTTTTTATCCTAATACTTAAATATAAAAAAAGTTCAATTAGCGTGCACAATAATTATAAAATGTCAAAACCTGCATATATATAAAAAAAATGCTTCCTACTATACTAGCTCAGATAAAAGATTTCCACCTAAGGCACAAAAAAGACATAATAAATTAAGACTTAAAAACCTCCATAAGTCATCAGAAGTAGTTAGATAAGGACTGTAGAATACCAAAAAATATATTGTATTCTTGGTGGTGATTCCACCCAAAATAGAAGCATAAATTGACCTGCATAAATAATTATGAATAAAAAATATAAATTCAATTATATCACAATATACTGAAGCAAATGTAAATGAGAAATAATAAGAGGAGTAAGCAAATAGGTTCATGATGCTTGTTTTTCAAATCATATTAGAATATAGCCCAATTTTTGCAGCAATAGCTAACAATGCTGAATATAGCCACCTAATTAAATTTTTTTACTCAGAATACATCAGGATGGAAGCATCATCATTGCTAAAAAATAATAAAAATATTAGAAGAGGCTTAGGATAGCATGAGACAACACTTAAGGAAAATATCTTATTTATAATATGAGATTACACTTAAGGCAAATGTCCAATATAACTAGTGAGCTAAATGAATCTAGCTGCACTCTTACTGATAAATAACATTAGGCAATTATATTATCACTTCCTAATAACTAAGAGCAAATAAATATACATCTTACTCATTATGATAACATTAAGGTTCTTAAAGGCAATGCATGTCATTTAAAACTATAAGAAAATCATAAAATCAAGCATAATACTGATGTGTGTAAAGCTAATTAAAGCTTTAAAAGGTGGCAAGAGTCATAAAGCTAATTGAAGCTAATTAAAGCTAATTTAAGCTCCAATTGTATGGTGGATACAAGGGAAAAGGACCAAAATGGCATCGTCTTTTAAGAAGTAATAATAATAATAAGGCAAAAGTAAAAGGTCATATAGCATGTTCCTAAAAGAATAAAACTAAGATTAAATGTTATAATTATGGCAAAAAGGGTCATTTTGCTCATAAGTATAACGAGTCAAAGAAGGCATAAGCCTTTGAAATACTTTCAAAAGTTTCTTATGTTTCTAAAAGCACCCTTTATGTTTTTAGCTTTATTTATTTAATAAAATGTCATTCTTTGTTGACTTTAGACTCAGGTGTCATAAAATATGAAGCTAAAGATTATTATGTTTATAGAATTTCATTGAATTATATATGGATTAAAAAACTTCATATGGGAAATAACTCTTAAGTTGAAGTTAAATAAGTTGACATTTACAAATTGAGCATGCATAGTGGATGAACTCTAATCCTACATGGTATTTTATTTACTTTAGATTTTCAACGAAATATAGTTTCTCTTAGTATTCTAATCCAGTTTGGATATACTTTAAACTTTTATGGTACTTTTCCTAAAGTTTTCTTTGGAAAAATTGTAATGGATATGATTATTTATTAGATGGTTTTATTATAATTGATGTGGATAATGTTTCATATTACAATTGTAATAGTTTTTCCCTTATCACATCTTCAAATGTTTCTAATAATAGTATGAATACTTGGCATCCTATTTTAAGTCATATAGGACAACAAAAAATGGATAAATTAGCAAAAGAAGACGTGTTTGGTCAAATTTAAAATGTTAATCTATCAACTTGTGAAAAATTATCTAGTGAAAAGAATAACTAGGAAGCCATTTAATAAAGGAACTAGAGCTAAATTTTCATTATAACTAATTTATTTGGACACTTGTGGGCCAATGAATGTAAGAGACGACATGAAAGTATTTATTTAATTATTATAATATATGATTATACATGTTTTGGTCATGTTTATTTGATTTCTAAAAAATATAAAGCCCTTAAATGCTTTAAAAAATATATTACTTTAGTTGAGAATCAATTAGATAAAAAAAATTAAAATATTATGAGCTAACCAAGGACTTGAATATTTTTCTGATCATGAATCAACTTATCAACATAACATATTAGGTCCAAAAGAAAAGAAGTGTAACACCCCTACTATAATCAATTCCATTAGTATACTTAACTAAAAAATTAATAATAGTAGAGATATTATCTAATACACTAGAAAGGATTCTCAATAAATTGAAATTGATCACGTATCATTCTAGGACATAAGATTCAAAATATTTTTATGTTCACCAAAATTTATCTTAAAATAATGATACATCATCTCTTATATATAGGTAGCCTAATGAACTCATCCTCTCAATAATGTACTTATACAACAATGAATATCTCATTCAATATCATCACTAATATTTTCAAAATCATTTTCCATCACAATATCAAATAATCTTATCACGTCTTTTTCTATAATCATATTTGTAATGATTTCTTAGATGGCAAGAAATATTCTTAAAATGATAATATTATCTTATCAGTACATTTGTAATATCAACCCATCATTATAATCAACACCATAGAGAGTAATTTCATAAATATACTTAAACATTCTCTATTCATACATTGATGGTAAAAAAAAATACACTCAATTATAAATATAAGTAACATCACATATATAATAAATATACTCAGTGTCATACATCTATCCATTATAAAAGAATATGTACATCTCCAAATATATACAACAAAAGTACCAAATGCTAATAAAAATAACTTAAGTACATAAGTATCTATGCTTAATGCATATCTCTCTCAGGGTTGGTTCTTGAACTGATTGGATGGTAGTTGTGGAAATAAGACAGCTCCAGTCCTAGGCCAATTCTCTAACCCTCACCAAGATCATAACCTCTCAAAAAGTATCTCTCATGTAAAGCTCGGGGGTGAAATGATGGCCTCACATCAAAAGACTAAAAAAAAAAGACGTAGGTAGGTATACCTACATCACACCCAAGAGAGGGTGACCTGAACGTCAGTGGAGGTGGCATAAAGGACCTAAAAGGTGGTGCATATACTATCGAGATGCTCCTCCCGTATAGCTGACAAGTAAACTTCAGCTCCAATGGGCTATATCATCACTCCAAAAATAAGCTCGGCATCCGGATCATGACAAACTATGTATCTAATCAGTGTCTCCGTTTCTGTAATCTCATAAACTATGGTCGCCCATTGCACCGCCACAGTCTTCTAGTATAACTTAATAAACTAACCTAGGCTGACAAATCATTTTCATAAATATAGTAGTGAGTAATTTTATAGGAAAATTACTCAGTGAGCATCTAACTAAATATTTATCATACAAAAGTATAATAAATCCGTTTGGAAATAATAAAAAATCATTCAATACATAACATTTAAGGAAATAAATAACTATACAAATAAATAGTTTAAAGAAATCATTTTTTTCCGGGTAAGCTTTATCTACCATCTCATCTCTTAATAATATACAAAATATTCCCTATTTGTTATCCTTCGTTCATTTAAGAAATTCATATCATTTGTATATTATATTCCTGAAAATTAATACTTCCATGTTCTGACTTGTAATATTCTATTATCAAGTTCTTTGAATTATATATCATACTTTCTTGAGTTGGATAACTCATTTTATATCCTCATTTATTATATTTATTTACTTGTTTCATTGTATAATATACAATCTCACCATAACACAGTATCTCCAAGGAATATCAATATAATATAATTCAATTCTCACAGCACTCAGCATCTCAGCTCAACTTCCTCATAGTCCACACTGACCATTTCATAATATCAATCACAATTATTTCGTATGCATACTTTTCAACCACAAGGATTCGTCCTAAAGGCATCTTTGAATCCATGTACTATCCCAAAGACAGTTATTATTTGAGTGGCCAACTCATTCTCAATAGTATCAACACATACTCTTATATATATATATATATGTGTATATATATATATATATATATATATATATATATATATATATATGTGTGTGTGTGTGTATATATATATATATATATATATATCTTTCTCTCTCTCTCTCTCTCTCTCTCTTATATACATAGTTATATAATGTTTAGATTTTCCTTTCAGTTCAGATCAATAGTTAATATTAGCTCAGTACTCTTTCTGTCTTATTAAAATTCATAGAATCTTAATTTATTTCCATTCAATTTGATGAATTTAGTCTCTTTATCTGAGACTCAATAATTTGTACTGCATATCTTCTGTGTATGGAAAGTCACATTCTTACAAAACTAATTTTTCAGTTTATTCTTCATCTTCTAAGGAATATATAATTTTAGATGTTTCAGTTCGAGTAATCATTCCAAAATTTAAGTTTTCGAGTATAAACAGTGCAGAGGTGAGATATAGAGGCATCTCCTCTACATAAAGGCGCCGCCTAGCACTTACTAAGTCGTCGCCTCATTATAGAGGTGTCACCTCAGTGATGAGGGATTGCCCTCTGCTGAGGCACCACCTTATTTTCATGAGGCGCCGCCTCAATGATGATCAGGCACCACCTGATCGATGAGGCCTCGCCTAATCACGTTCTGAAACACGAACAACAGTAAAACTTTCACCAATTTCAACTTAAACTATTAAATTATTGTATTAATTGCTAACATAAAAAACTATTATACTACACTATCAAGTACCCTAGAAACATAAAAAAAATTCATTCTATATCTACAAACATTTCATCAAAAATTCACCATTTACAAATCTAAAGTTTTCAACAAAAACTCAAATAAAAGTAAGAAAACAAAGCCACTCACATGATTTGAAGTTCAAATTTAATAAATCTTATTGTTGATCAAACCCTAGCTGTAGTGATTCGGTCTTCTCTTTCCTTTTCTCCTCCTATTCTTCTTCTTCTTCCTTCCTCCCTTTCCTTCTCTTTTTTTTCTTCTTCCTTCTGTAATCAACCACTCCACTTACTCTTTTCCATTTTAGTCCTTTATCTTTCTACTCTTCAACACTTAATCCTTAAAATTTATTTCTTTTCAATTAAATTCTTATTTCCTTTCAATTTAATCCACCTCTCCTAACTTAAATTTATTTCAATTATTCTTTCAAAAAAATTAAATGTTCCACAACAAAAATTCCACACATAAGGTTAAATTCTTAATCCACCACTTAAATTCCATTACTAGAATTTTAAGAATATGGATGTTATAATTCTCTCCTCCTAAAAGAAATTTTATCCTCAAAATTTGTACAAATCCCTAATCTATTTCAAAAGACATGGATATTTCTGTCTAATATCCTCTTCTTGGTGATAATAAGATAAGTTGATCTCATCATATGCGAGTAGAAGATATCATAATATAGACCAAAACATCCATAATGGACCAATCCAAATCTATTTAATATTATTAAAATATTAGTATCACAACTCCCATAAAAAGATAAAGTAGGAAGGAGTTATTCCAACGTAATATATATATATATATATATATATATATTAAGAAAAAATAGATCCCTCCATTGTATTTTCTCTATAATAAACAAAAGGACAATCAGGTTGTGATTATAAGAAAAGTTTCTATTATTGTGATTCTTTTATTGACTAGCATATGATTCATACCGTATGTATAATTTAATAAATAAGGGTAATAAGAATATAAATCTCAACTTTATTATTTTTTGAGACCTTCTCTAGATGACAGAAATAGTTTTCATTTTAGTTTCCTCAAGATTTTTATTTATTTCTCAAAATTTAATATTTGCAATTTAAGGATGCTTCCAAAAGATCATGTGCAATTCGATCTACTGGAACAATTTTAGAAAAGCAAGTCAAGTAAAATTGCAAATATTGGAAAAAGAGAAAAATCATAATTTATGATAATTATCACACTAAATTATATTTATAATTATTCTAGTATGTTTTGTATAATGTATCCTAAATTATTTATTATACTTTTATTTGTCATGATCTCATTTATATAATTGTATTATTTTGTATGTATAATTATATTTTATCATAAAGATAAATATAATTGGAAGCAAGTTAAGTAAAATTGTTAATATAAGAGAAAGATCATAATTTATGATAATTATCAAACTAAATTATATTTTATAGGTCGACTAATTATATTTATCTTTGTGATAAAATATATGTATACATACAAAAAAAATATAATTATATAAATAAGATCATGACAAATAAAAGTGATAAATGATTTAGGATACAACATACAAAACATACTCAAATATTTTTCTTTTCGAGCAAATATGTACTCCTAATACATATTTATCAAGTAAGCTCTTAAAGTATGCTAGTTGTATGATCTATTTATCAAATATGAAAATATGTAGAGATAATAAGATAAGTTATTCTCATCATGAGTGAGTGGAAGATATCATATTATAGACCAAATTGTCCATGATAAAATCAATCCAGATCTACTTAATATTATTAAATATTTTTACTTAATTAAATAAAAGAATTGGTATCATAAACACTCACACACACATATATTAGGATAATAGTTGTTGTACTTTATCTGTATATTTCAAATTCTAAATGTAGTTAAAAGTGACCTTATCTTTAGCCAATAGTTGTATATATATGCATTATTGTACACTGTAAACTTCATCGATTCAATATATTTTTCACCCTTTTCATATTTAGTTTTGACATGGTATCAGAGCCTTTATAGGCAACATGTCTTCTTCACCTTCAAATAATAATCAACTTATAACACCTTCTTCTTCCTCCTCTCTTGCTTCAACAACTACTACTCTTCACGCCTTCTCTATCAAATTAAATAATAAGAGCTACTTGGTTTGGAAGGCTCAATTCTTACCTCTTCTCAACTATTAGAATCTCACTAGCTTCATTGATGGTACTTGTTGTCCACCATCAAAAACAATACCTTCCTCATTCGATTCAAATCAGTAAGTTCAAAATTTAGAATATAAAATTTAGTCTAAAAAGGATCAAATGCTTCTTTCTTGGTTATTATCTGCTTTAACATAAGAAATATTTCCCTATGTAATCGGCTTGTCATCATCTTAAGAAGTTTGGAAAGCAGTAACAAGTGTGTTTGGAGCAGTTTCTCAAAATAGACAATTGTAAATTCACATTGAGCTCCAAAAACTCAAGAAGAATGACCTCTCAGTCTCATAATATTTACAAAAAACTAAAGGTTTAGCTGATGAACATCAAGCTGCTAGTCGTCCTCTTTCCTCTGATAAATTTAATGCCATCATCTATCACAACATTGGTGTCGAGTATCATAATATTATTACAGCACTCAATCAACATACTGAGCCAATCTTATTCTTTGATCGCTATGGACAACTTGTAGCACATGAGATTTTATTAATAAGTTTCCATGTGTCACCCATGGCTCATGTGGCTGTTAAACAAAACAATTATGCTCCATTATTACCAATACCTTCAAATTCTACCATTCTGCAACAACCTCAATTTCATGGCCATCATTTAAACAATGGTTAGTCCTACCACAACAACAAAAGGAATTTAGGTCCATGTCAAATTTATGGATAGAAAAATCATACAACTGATAAGTGTAGGCATCACTACACTCCTTTAAAACAATAATATTCTTCCTTTTTTCCAAGATCGCAAGGTTCTTTTCATCCTCAAGCTTAATTCTACAGCTATGGAGCACCAAGTTCGTTCTCTCCTCAAGTTTCCTATGGCCCCATTAGCAATACTACTCCTAGACCCGATGCATCTTGGTATCCTGATACATGTGCTAATTATGACACCATTCCCCACTGATGCCCCATCGAACAACACCGACACTTTGGTTACTCCACCCAAGACACCGACGTGGAGAGGCATCACTTCAATGTTACAATCCAGCTAACAATCACTATCCAAATATTCATGTACATTCCATCAAACGTGACTCAAATTATTAGTAACATTCATCCATATAAGAGCAAAAATGATGGCAAGATAAAATATATTGCTGATATAATATACAATAAGATAGTGTACTATAAATGGGTTATTAGGGAATGGGTTATCCTAAATATATATAAATGTACACCAAAAAGAAATGGACAACCCCATATACCCTAAACATACAAATTCAGTCTAGACCTAAAGAGTACTGCCTTAACTACAATAAAAGGGTGCAATTACTCTCTATCATATGCCCTATTTCATAAACAAAAGAGAGTGGTCTGGACAGAAAGTTATAAAGCATGATTGTCTAAGTTTTTTAGCTTTTATCTTAAGAAATGGTAACATGTAGCATATAACTATTGTTGATATAGAAAAAGTAATTCTAAGTAAATACATGGTTAATATGTTGATATAATAATTATGTTTCAGATTTATGCAACTGTTAGTTTTACGATTCAGACATTATGTTTTAATAGTTGTTTGTTAAATGTGATTGAATAGGTTTTATGGATAAAACTATACACTCATATTATGTACCTATTAGATTGCACCATGATGACTGGTATTTATTCAGATATATTATCTAGTAACTAATAGGACTTCTAAGAGGGAAGCAACTGGCATAAGTCCTTTTGCTCTCACATTTGGATATGATGTTGTTCTACCCATTGAGGTGTTTCTTCCATCTTGAAGAGTGGCTAGAAAAAATAACTTGACTCCTAAATAATTCTCAAAAGCTATGTTGATGGAGCTCAAAAATGTGGATGAAGAAAGACTTAGAGCCTTGACGAGTGTGCTAGCTTAGAAAATAAAGGTTTAACCTGGACCTCAAAAGTAGTGACATGCGTCATTGTAATCATTGTCAAACATCAATTGGAAAAATCTATTATGTCTGTGACGTATGATAATTGATTGCTATCGGTTCTAAAAGATAGAACTGCATCAGCTGTATGATGAATGTAAAAGTGTACCTCTATCTCTGACCCGTCTACTTCATATGTCATAGCGGTCCACATGATAGCCATACTATGTACAATATTAACAAAGTTTATTCTATACTGAAAAGAGAATAAAAACAGAGTGGTGAGTATTTTCTCAAAAACAATACTAGTGAATGGACAAACTACAATGTTATCCTAATGATCAATAGGGAATAACAATAATCTAGAGCATTTGAAAATGATCAACACTAATACCATTTGGTTCATAAGGTAATCCATAAAAATTAAATACAATAATAATCAAATGACCAGAAATATTTATAATAACTTTTTAAAGGTCCACTTCGGCTTACCGGAGGTTTTCTAATCATATAACTCAATCAACAATCTTTCAAAATATCATTTTCATCATATACATAGCACAGTACAATACAACACAGTTTGCCCAATATGAATAGGAATCGGTCAAGTTGTTATCGATGTAGTGGGCACCAATCAGCATATCAAAGGCCCAATCTAGGTATGCATACCAATCAATAACCACTCAGATTAGCCCCAAAGGCATACAAGAATCTCGAGCGTTATCCCAAAGATAGTTATCACAATTTTATAACTCAATTTCTTATGTTCCTCACTGTACCCTAGGTAGAAGAATATCAATCATATGTGAGTTACTGTGCCCCAGACACAGTCTTACATCTTATAGAATCCTGTTGTACCCTAGGCACGATCTTACTACAACCACCTTTTCCTGCTATGTACATATGCTAAAAAATCATCACATTTTTATAACCAGTCATATTTTCAATTGAACCAAAACTTTATATTATTTCGGGTATCATATACATTACAAATCAAGATTAAAAACCGATCAAAAGCAACTCAAACATCATTTTATATCACTGAGGCACCAACTTAGTGCAGAGATGCCACCCTTATAGCCATTGAGGTGTCGCCTTATCAACATTGTGCCATTGAGGTACCGTCTTATCGCCTATTGAGGTGTCACCTTAGGGCTTCAGATGGGCTGAGGCATCGCCTTTGTGCATAGAGGCGCTGCCTCTATACAATCAGGCGCCACCTGATCACCCTATAACATTCAAATTTTTAAAATTCTTCAAGAACAGTAATGGATATTTAATCCAAAAATCAACTAAGAACAAGTATAAAGATTAAAGGATTGAAGAAAAGAAGTCCACTCACAAAAATACAGATTCCTTTCTTCTCCTTTTAGCAGAGTTTTACTTCATTTTTCTTTTTATTTCTTCTTTTATATCTTCTTCTTTATCTTCATCAATGGCGGTTTATGCTAAATTATAGTTAGTCCCCTAACTTAATTTATTTTAATTAAGTCCTTTCTTTAAACTTATTTTCCTAATGATTTAGTCCTAACCTAAAATAACTTAAATTATTCAGATATGGATATAATAATTCTCCCGCATTTAAGAAATTCCATTCTTGAAATTTGGAGAAAGTTCATTTTTAAACTAATTCGTACCTGAAGAAGATAGGTACGTATATTGTTGTCTCATATCCTCCTCGCGTTCCCACGTAGCTTCTTCGTGTGAATTATTCTTCGATAATACTTTAAGCAAAGGAATAACTTTATTATGTAGTACCTTTTTATCACTTGCTAGAATTGACACTGGTTCTTCTTTATAGCTCAAATTCTCCTACAATTCCACTGGTTATTCCTATAGTAAGTGAGAAGGATCACTTCTATATCTTCTCAATATCGATACATAGAAAAACATTATGCATTCCGGATAGATTAGAAGGTAATGCTAATTGATAAGCAACTAACCCAACATGTTTAATTATTTCATACGGTCTAATAACTTTTGGGCTTAGCTTGCCACACTTACTGAATCTCAGCACACCCTTCCACAGTGATATCTTTAAAAATACTTTTTCACCAATGTCATATTCAATATCAGCTCATTTGAGGTTGGCGTAACTCCTCTGTCTATCTTGTGATGTCTTTAAATTTGCTCAAACTACATAAATATTCTCCGTAGTCATTTGCACAAGTTCTGGAGCTAATATTTTTCTTTCTCATACTTCCTCCTAACAAATTGGGGTCCTATACTTCCTTCCATACAATGCTTAGAAAGGTGCCATATTGATACTACTTTGGTGGCTATTATTATAAGTGAATTCCATTAATGGTACTTGTTTATCTCAATTACCCCCAAAATCTAACGCACTAGATCTAAGCATATCTTCCACTATTTGTATAGTGTGTTCGAACTGGCCATTAGTTTGGGGATGGAAAGCTACACTAAACCTCAATCTAATACCCAATGCTTTCTATAGACTAGGCCAAAATCATGTCATAAATCTTGGATTGCGATCGGATACGATCGATACTGGTGCTTCGTGCAATCTCACGATTTCCTTCACATATATCTTTGTCAATTTATTCAAGTTATAGCTGACCTTGATAGGTATGAAATGTGCCGACTTCATCAAATGATCAATAATTACCCATACAACATCATTTTTTTACTTAGTTCTTGGTAATCCTACCATAAAATCCATTGTCATATGTTCTTACTTCCATTCAGAAATTGGTAAAGATTGTAGTAATCTCGTAGGATGCTTACGTTCAACCTTTACATGTTGACAAGTCAAATACTTTGACATAAATTCTGCTACATCACCCTTCATTCCTTTCCACTAGTAATTTTCTTTTAACACCCTATACATCTTGGTACTCCCTGGATGCATAGCATACGTTGAATAATATGCTTTTTCAATTATCTCTCGTCTTAATTCATCAATATGTGGAACATACAATCTATTCCTAAACTTTAAAATTTCTTCTTTACTACAACCTAATTCCTTCACCTTCCCACTTCTCATATTATTGCACAACTTTTTCATTTCTTCATCCACCCGTTGTGCTGCCAAAATTCTTTCTATTAGCAATGGCCTTGCTGTTAAAGTAGCTAACATTCCACTAGAGGTGTCTACCTTAAAATTAGCATTTAACTTTTTTAACTCAATTAACAATAGCATTTTAATAGTGTAGATATAGTACAAACTTCCACTCGACTTTCGGCTTAAAGCATTCGTAACCACGTTAGCTTTTCTTAGGTGATATTCTATCGTACAATCATATACTTTTATCAGCTCTACCCAACATCTTTGTCTCAGATTTAACTCCTTCTAAGTTAAAACATACTTCAAGCTTTTGTGGTCTGTAAATATTTGATAAGTTACTCCATACAAGTAATGTATCTATATTTTAAGTGCAAATACCACAGCTGCTAATTCTAAATCATGTATGGGATAGTTCTGCTCGTGCGGTCTCAATTGCCTTACTGTATAAGCCACCACTTTTCCATTTTCCATCAATACGCAACCAAGTCCTTACTTCCAAGCATCGCTATGCACCATATAATGACCTTCTTCAACTGGCAATGTCAATATTGGCACAGTGACTAGCTTCTTTTTTAAAATTTCAAAGTTTCATTGACAATTCGAAGTCCATTTGAGTTTTACATTCTTTCTTAATAATTTAGTCAATGGTGATGCAATAATTGAGAAATCTTGTACGAATCTCTAATAATATCCTACTAGTCCTAAGAAACTTCACATTTCCATTGCATTCTTTAGTGGTTCCTAATTAACAATTGCTGCAATCTTACTAGGATCCATATATACTCCTTCAGTAGATATCAAATGTTCTAGAAATGTAATCTTATCCAGCCAAAACTTGCATTTATTAAACTTCACATACAACTATTTAGTTCTCAAAATTGCCAATATCATTCTCAAATGCTCTTCATGTTCTTCCCTTGATTTTGAGTATACCAGAATGTCATCAATAAATACAATTACTAACCTATCTAAATATGGCTTAAACACTCAATTCATCATATCCATAAATGCAGCTGGTGCATTGGTTAATCCAAATGGGATTACAAAAATTCATAATGGTCGTACCTTATCCTGAAAGCAGTTTTTGGTACATCCAATTCCTTAATCTTTAATTGGTGATAACCAGATTGTAAATCTATCGTTGAAAATAAATTTACTCCTTGCAATTGATCAAATAAGTCTTCTATCCTAGGCAAAGGATACTTATTTTGAATTGTGACATTATTCAACCGTCTATAGTCTATACACAGTCGAAAAGATTCATTTTTCTTCCTAACAAACAATACAAATATACCCCATGAAGAGAAACTTGGCCGGATAAATCCTTTATCTAGTTGTTCCTGCAATTGCACTTTTAACTTCTTTAACTCTACCGAAGCCATCCTATACGGTGCTTGTGATATAGGAGCAGTTTTGGGTATGAGTTCAATTTTAAATTCTATTTCTCTCTTATGTGGCAAACCTAGTAAATCTTTCAGAAATACATGCTCAAACTCATTCACCACTAGTAGTCCTTTCAACTTTAAACCTCCCTTATATCCTCCATAATAAGTGCTAAATATGCTTCATATCCTTTCCTCAGGTAATTCGTAGCCATTATTGCTGATATAACCTTCATAGGAGTCTTCCTATTTTCTCCAACAAACGTTATCTTTTCTCCATTCTCTTTCTCAAATTCTACCCTCCTAGTATAACTATTCACATTTGCTTGGTAATGACTTAACCCATCCATTTCGAGTATAGCATCAAACTCACCAATGGATAGGGCTATAAAATTCCACCTCATTTCACCTTCATTAATCCTTACCGAGACATTCTTATATACATTCTTACAAACTACACTTATTCCCACAGGCATGCTCACAATCCTAAGTTCATTCAATTCATTTATTTTAAGCTTATCATGTATCACATTAGTCGATGATATGAATGAAAATATAGCACCTAGGTCAATCAATATACGTGCTAGCTTACCATTGATGTGAGCCTTGCCCGTTATCATGTTTGGTAACTCCTCAGCTTCTCACTCTATAACAGCATACACTCTAGCTTATTGCACGCCACTAGCTGCTGCACTATGTTCTCTTGGTTGGTTTCTAGAGAGTTCAGTTACACTAACTCTCTCTCTCTAGGCATAGTCGTAGATCTTCCTACCCTAGACAACCTCCCACATCTTTTATTATGATGAATGTGGGATGCTTGCACTGATGTTTTCTCTTGGATATGCCTTTATGCAATTTTTTACGTAATGTCCGATTTCATTGCATTGGTAGCATCTGATATCTCCTTGGTTACATCTTCATGTATGATTCTTTCTACATACATTGCACTAAGGTAATATATCCCTACCTTGTATTCCACCTCTTGTGCCTATATATCCCAGTGACCTTATCGGCTGTCTCACTAATGCTTGACTCCCTTAAGGTTTATTTCCACCTCCCAATATCACGTTTCTTTTAGAATATGGAGAAAAGCTTGATCTCCTATCTTCATTTCTTTTCCAAAGTTGTCGTGACAATTCGGGTTGTTGGTTATGCTTGGTTTGAGTTGAAGCTTCTAATTCCTTATCCATCTTTTCTTGCTCCATTGCTTTTTCAACCTAACCTCTAAATATCGTTCCAGCATACAAATTCAATTTCCCTCTCAAGGATACATGCAATCCTTCTTAAAATTTCTCACTCTTCCTTTCTTTTATAGGATATATATACTTTGTACACTTGTACAGATCCTCAAATTTATCAACATATTCTCGGACCATCATTGATCCTTGCACTAAGTTGATAAATGCAACTACTCTCTCCTTTTGGTATTTTTCTGTCAAGTATTCCCTATGAAATTCCTCCTGGAATATTTGCTAGGTTAAAACTTCACCGTACAAGTTTTAAATTCTGGTCAGCCAATCATCCGCTTTATTAAACATTAGGCCATAAACATTTTTTATCTTCTCCTCGTCACTAAGTTGCAACGTCGTAAAGGCCTTCTCCACCATTTTAATCCACTTATCAGCTTGTCCTGGTCCAATGTACTATAAAAATTATACGCTCTATAATTCTTCGCATATTCAATTAGATCTCCCGGTCTCTTATACTTCTTTTTATCGTTCTCAGCTATTACAGTCACTATAGTGCATGCAAATTTTGTAGCATCCATATGCATTACTGATGGTATTGGATTGTTAACCATATTCTTCTGCATCAGTAATGGTAGTGGTCCATTATGTGCTCTTCGCGGTATGTTAAAGTTTAGAACTAGAGCATTAGACATTGAACTGCCTTGTTCGCTACCTCCATCGATTCCTCACATATTCATTACCAGCAAAAGCTACTGATGGAGACAATTCTCGTGGTCTATCCCTATCCACACTTTCCTCTCTCTCTACCAATTCCAGTCTATCGACCCGGTCACCTTGATCTCTACCTCTACATCTCGGTCTACCTCAAAGTCTACCACGAATACTTATTCTGCCTCCCTCTAGTTCTTACCATCTTCCTGCAAATTCAAAACCAATCCACTTTAGCGATCTAAACCATTGAGTATTAAGTTATCAACTGACATCCATTCAATACATATATTCCTTAATTTCATAAAGTTCACTTAAATTTTCAAAAGCTATCAAATCTATCAACTTTCATAATGTAAGCTTTTAAATATAAGTTTCAAACCTAAGTCTTCAAACTTAATTTTTCAAACCTAAGCTCTGATACCAAAAACTATGACACCTCTCCTCACCGATACCCCATCAAATAATACCAACACTCTGGCTACTCCACTCGCGACACCGACATAGAGAGGCCCACTTCTATATTACAATCTAGCCAATAATCATTATCCAAATATTCATGTACATTCCATCAAATGTGACTCAAATTATTAGTAACATTCATCCATACAAGAGCAAGAATAATGGCAAGCTAAAATATACAGCTGATATAATATACAATAAGATAGCCTACTACAAAAGGGCTACTAGGAAATGGGTTATCCTAAATATAAACAAATGTACACCTAAAAGAAATAGACAAACCCATCTACCCTAAACAGACAAAGTCAGTCTAGACCTAGAGAGTACTGCAATAACTAAAACAAAAGAGTGTGGTTACTCTCTATCACATGCCCTATCTCATAAACAAAAGAAAGTGGTTTGGATGAAAACTAGGTCCAGGTCAAAAAGACCCGAACCTCAAAAGTAGTGTTGTGCATCACTATAATCACTCTCAAACATCCATCGGCAAAATTCATTCTGTCTGTGTGTGTATGATAATCGACTACTATTGACTCTAAAATGACTCTGAAAGACAGAACTGCATCTGTGACACCTCTTCCCACTGATGCCCTATCAAACAACATCAACACTCTGGCTACTCCACCCGAGACACTGATGTGGAGGGGCATCACTTCTATATTACAATCTAGCTAATAATCACTATCCAAATATTCATGTACATTCCATCAAATGTGACTCAAATTATTTGTAATATTCATCCATACAAGAGTAAGAATGATGGCAAGATACAATATACAGCTGATATAATATACAATAAGATAGCATACTATAAAAGGGATGTTAGGGAATGGGTTATTCTAAATATATACAAATTTACACTAAAAAAATGGACAAACCCATATACCCTAAACACACAAAGTAAGTCTAAACTTAGAAAGTACTGCCATAACTATAATAAAAGGGTGTAGTTACTCTCTATCACATACCCTATCTCATAAATAAAAGAAAGTGGTCTGGATGAAAACTAGGTCCAGGTCAAAAAGACCCAAACCCTAGAAGTAGTGACATGTGTCACTGTAATCATTGTCAAACTTCCATCGGCAAAATTCATTCTTTATGTGTGTGAATGATAATCGACTACTATCAGCTCTAAAATGACTCTGAAAGACATAACTGCATTAGTGTTATGACGAATGTAAAAGTGTACCTCCATCTTCAACCCGTCTACTTCATACGTCATAGAGGTCCACATGATAGCTATACTATGTATCATACGTCATAGCGGTCCACATGATAGCTATACTATGTACAATATTAACAAAGTCTATCCTATGCTAAAAACAGAATAAAAATAGAGCGGTGAGTACTTTCTCAAGAAAATACCCAGTGAGTGGATAGACTACAATATTGTCCCAAAGATCAATAGGGAATAACAATAATCCAAAGCATTTAAAAATGATCAACACTAATAATATTTTGTTCATAAGATAATCTATAAAAATTAAATACAATAATAATCAAATGATCAGAAACGTTTATAATAGCTTTTTAAAGATCCACTCCGGCTTACCGGATGTTTTCTAATCGTATGAGGTTAGGTTGTTATCGATATAGTGGGGACCAATCAGCACATCGAAGGTCTAATTTAGATATGCATACCGATCAATAACCACTCGGATTATCCCCAAAGGCATACAAAAATCTTTAGCGCTGTCCCAAAGATAGTTATCACAATCTTATAACTCAATTTCATTAATTCCTCATTGTACCCCAGGTACAAAAATATCAATCATGCGTGAGTTGTTGTGCCCTAGAGACAGTCTTACATCTTACAGAATCCTGTCGTACTCCGGGCATGGTTTTACTACAACCACCTTTCCCTATTATGTACATGTGCTAAAAAATCATCATATTTTTATAACCAATCATGTTTTCATTCAAACTAAAACTCTATATTATCATGGGTATCATATACATTACAAATCAAGTTTAAAAAACTTATTAAAAGCAACTCAAACATCATTTTATATCACTGAGGTGTCGGCTTAGTGCAGAGGCACCGCCTTTATAGCCACTGATGTACTGTCTTATCGACACCATGCCACTAAGGCACCGCCTTATTCCCTGTTGGGGCATCACATTTGTCCATAGAGGTGCTACCTTTATGTAATTTGGCACCGCCTGATCGCTCTGTAACATTTAAATTTTTAAAATTTTTCAAGAATAGTAACAGAAATTTAGTCTAAAACATTCAAAAATCAACTAAGAATAAGTAAAAAGATGAGAGGATTGAAGAAAAGAAGTCCACTCACAAAAATACAGATTCTTTCTATTTTTTCTTCTCCTTTCGGTAGTGTTTCCTTCGTTGTTTTCTTTTTTTTTCTTCCTCTATGTCGTCTTTTTTATCTTCATCAATGGTAGTTTACACTAAATTATGGTTTAGTCTTCCAATTTAATTTATTTTAATCAAGTCCTTTATCCAAACTTATTTTCCTTACGATTTAGTCATAACCTAAAATAACTTAAATTATTCAAATACAGACATGACACTAATTGTCATGTAACTCTAGATATCTCCAATTTAAGTGCAGCTAATGAGTATTCGGGTCCAGATAATCAACATATTGGTGATGGACAAGCCCTTCCTATCAATCATATTGGTACTACTTGTCTTCATTATACTCATGGTTCTCTCCAATTAAATAATATTTTAAATGTACATGTGATTGTCAAAAATTTAATATCTATGCAAAAATTTACATCTAATAACTCTTGTTTCTTTCAATTTTGGTCTAACTATTTTGGTGTCAAGGATGAAACTACCGAGAAGGTACTAATGCAAGGACCGAGTAAAGATGGACTGTATGCTCTTCCTTCTTCAACGAAATAAGTTTTTCATGCTAAACGAGTTACTTTAGATGACTGGCATACTCAATTAGGGCATCCTAATAACCGGACTGTGCCTAGAATTGTTAAAACTTTTTTATTGCCTTGTTCTAATTTTCAAGTCAAATTGTGTTCTTCTTGTTATTTAGGAAAACTAGCACGTCTTCTTCTTGCCTCTATTGAACATACCAGTTAAAAACCATTTGAAGTTGTTTACACTAGGATGTCTGGGGTCCTGCTCCATTATCGTATTGTTTGGGTCATCGTTATGTTGTTATTTTTGTAGATGATTATACTTGGTTTACTTGGATGTGTTTTTTTAAAAATGAAAGTGATGTTTATTTTATTCAATTTAATGATTTTATTGATCATTAATTCAATTTTAAAATTAAAGCTCTTCTTTCAGATTAGGGAGGTGAGTATAAAAAATTGCATAAATTATTTAATTCTTTAAGTATTGTTCATCGTATTGCCTGCCCCTATACGCATGAGGAAAATGGTATTGCTGAACGTAAAATTTGTAATTTTGTGGACAATGGTTTAAGACTCTTGGCTCATGCTAATATACCCTTAAAATATTGGAATTACGCTTTTAATATGAGTATTATGAACATTAACAATTTACCATCTCCTATTTTGCAACATAAATCTCCATTTTTCATGCTCTATAATAAAAATCCAAATTATTTGGAGCCTAAACCATTTGGGTGTGTTATTTTTCCTCTCCCTCGACCCTACAACTCTCATAAAATTTCCTTCCGTTCAAGTCCTTGTATCTATTTGGGAAACAGTTCTAATTATTGTGCAAATTTTTATCTTGGCCAAAAGACTCAATGTGTTTATTTAGCTCGTCATGCAAAATTTATCGAAAATATTTTTCCTTTTATAGATCTAGTCCCATCTACGGCATCTAGTAACCCTCATGATACTTAGATTTAATTTTTTGGGCATACACAAGTTCCTGATATCTTGGGCAGCTCTTCTCAACCAATGCAACATTCAAAGTTACCAATTATCCCTTTTCCTTCTAATCCTAATCCACAACAGACTTCTCATATATTATCTCCATCAACTACTTCTTCTCCCAATTAAATACCTTTTAAATTAAGCACAGATATAATTCTACCCCATTCCCCACTTCATTCAAACTCTCCAAAACCATCAGATAAACATGTTTTGAATTTAATTGTTGACCTATCCAATTATCCTATAACTTAACTTTGTCCAACTCAATAAAACCCTCCTACCCATACATATAATATAATATTACGTCCTTCAACCATGAAGAAAAGAATAGTCAACTTGTCACAAAAATTATCTTCCCTTAACTATCTTCACACTGAACCACACATATTAAATCAAGATAAACAACATTCTTAATGGTAGGATGCCATGCAGCAAGAAATAAATATTCTTCTTTCTAATCATACTTAGACTCTTGTGCCTTGCCTATATGATAAAAATGTAATTAAAAACAAGTGGATTTATCATATTAAACATAAAGCTGATGGGAGTGTGGAATGCTATAAAGCTCGAATTGTAGCCAAAGGTTTTACACAGGAAAGTGGTGTTGATTACACTGACATGTTCAGTCTCGTTATTAAAGCTACAATGATCAAACTTGTACTTGCTATTGCTACTTCTCTTGATTGGCCAATTCACCAACTGGATATCTCATATGAATTTTTACATGGTCTTCTAGACAAACAAATTTTATGGAACAACCCTCAAGCTTCATCAATCCAGTGCATTTAGATTATATTTGCAGGTTACAAAAATAACTTCATGGCTTGAAACAAGCTCCTCGTTAATGGTTTCAACGGTTAACTCATTACTTACAGCAGCTTGGTTTTTTTGGATTAAAATGAGACACTTCTCTTTTTATTCGAAGCACTGGTAACTCCATGTTAATGGTTCTTATATATGTTGATGATATCTTGGTCACCGGCACCAAGTCCTCTCTTATTTCTTGGTTTCTGTCCAAACTTACGGAGGGTTTTCCTGTTAGAGATTTGGGGGCAGTCAAGTATTTTCTTAGTTTACAAGCCTTTCAAAGTTCAACAGGTCTTATATTATCACAAAGAAAATATATACAAGACCTGCTTGAGTGGACTAGTATGCAATCTTCTAAACCTTGTCTTACACCTATGGCTAGAACTCCTCCATTGTCTAAAATTGAGGGTACAACATTCTCTCACCCTAAACTTTATAGACAAACTCTAGGCAGTCTTCAATATATTACATTAATAAGACCGAACATAGCTTTTACAGTCAGTCGCTTATGTCAACTTATGCACTGCCCAACCACAATTCATTGGCGAGCAATCAAGAAATTATTGAGATATCTTAGGCACACTGTCTCTCACGAGTTGTTCTTTAGCAAATCATATTCCTTGTCTCTTCAGTGTTTTGCGGATAGTGACTGGGCCGGATGTCCGGATGATTGATGCTCTACCAATGGCTATGTTGTCTGTCTTAGTAAAAATTTAATTTCATTGTTGGCTAAGAAACAACTAACAATTGCTCGCTCATCCAAGGAGAGTGAATACAAGGCTCTGGCGAACGCAACTTCTGAACTCATGTGGCTTTGTTCCTTCATGAAAGAACTTGGATTTTCTCAATCCACACAGTCGGTCTTATGGTCAGATAATATTAGTGCAATTTATTTAACTACCAATCCTATCTGTCATGTAAGAACTAAATGCGTAGAAATTAACTATCACTTTGTCAAGGAGCAGGTTAAACTTGGCAATGTCAAGGTTCAATATATCTCTAGTAATGATTATATAGCTGATTTTCTAACCAAACCGTTGGGTACACAACAATTCCAAAGGCATTGTGACAAGCTTCAGCTATATTCCATTTCACCATCAGCTTAACAGGGGGTGTTAGGATAATAGTTATTGTACTTTATCTGTATATTTCAAATTCTACATGTAGTTAGAACTGATCCTTATCTTTAGACAATAGATGTGTATACACTACTAGAATATATTGAATTACCGACAGACAAATTTTTGTCTCTAATTACTAACGGATTACCGACATAATTTGTTTTAACGACGGATTAGTGACGGAAAATAATCTCCGTTGCTAAAATCCTAAAAAATTCAAGCACCAAGATTTGGCACCTAAAATGCCGACTGATTTAGTGACGGACTTAATAATCCGTCACTAATTAGTGAGCGACTTAATAGTCCGTCACTAATTAGCGATGAACAGCGATGTCCGTCGCTAAATAGCGAATCATTTAGTGACATACAGTAGGTTCGTCGCTAAATGTCGAGTTAATAAAAAAATCAGACACATATATTATACATCTCTCTTCCCTCCTCTCTTTCCCCTCTCTCTTTCTCCTCTCTTCCTTCCCTCTCCTCGCCGCCCTCTTCCATTTCCCTCCACCGCCGCTGTCCCCTACCGCCAGCAGCCACCCTCTTCCCGCTGTCCCTCCCCGCGCGTGCGCTCGCTCCCCCGCAGCTGTCCCGGCCCGCTGTCAACCCCGCTACCACCGCTCGCCCTTCTTCCTCCTTCCTCCACCGGCGGCTTCTTCTCCATCTTCTCACCGGCGGTTTCTCTTCCTCCTCCCTCCTCTCCACTGTCAGCTCCCTTTCTCCGATGAGTTCTTCATTTTTAAATTTTTTGCATTTTTTTAACAACTTGGATTTCTAATTAAATGCATAATTATGTTTACAGAAAATAATTGCATAAATTAGTTTGTAATGCTAAATAGTTGAATATTTTTTAATATTTATTATATTATTTTATAATTGTTTATGTGGTATTAAACACATTATACTTTAATTATAAATAAATAAATTAATATTTATGGGTTATTTATACTCTATGATTTTATTTTAATATGTTATATTTTATACTACTACAAGAATAGAAAATATTGATGGGATATATGAAAAACAAAATAAAAAATTAAAATCATAATAAAAATTAAAATAATTTATATTTTTAAGAAAATGATGGGATATATGAAAAAAATAAAATCAGATAATTAGTTCAAATTATATTTCTATTTATATGTAGAATTGAATTAAAAAATTCAAATTTCATAAAATAAGGGTCAATTTGAAAGTTAATTAATTTATACTTAAAAATTAAAATAAATACTTAATTAGTTGAAACTTGAAGTTTAATTAGTTTATTTTTAAAATTTAAGAATAAAAATAAGTTGTTGGTAAACTACATTTAATTTTATTGTAAAAAATTAATATAAAATGTGAAATTTTTTCACACGTACAACAAGTTAATATAAATTTTATTAACACAATTTTTTCAAATTTTTTTTTTTACATTAAAACACGTATATTTTGTGAAAATAAAATAAATTTTGTTTATTATAAAATATATATATAAATATATTATTTGTGATTATTTATGGAGATAGACATTTTTTTTTGGAGATAAAATGCGATGATAAAAAATACTTGGTATTTTTTATGCATTTGTGATATTGTATAGAATTATTTGTGTTTTATTGCAGGATTGACCCTACTTTAGTAGGGAGATGTCATTATTTTAGGGGAGGTTCTGCCAAATTTTCGGTAGAATTCTTGTAAATTTTTTGTTTTGTCTTTATAAGTGGTATAATTTTTTTGGAAGATTATATACGTTAAGAAATACGTTCTTATTTTATTTTTTTATGCTTTGTTATAGATTTTTCCTGAGGATAGCTATTGTATCAAGTTCCAGTTTGGACTGCACGTCAGTGAGGTAATTTTTAAGCACTCGTCAGTTTCCAAAAGCCTATTTAATAATATTTATATATTTCTGACAAGCATGCAATATTATGCAATTTAAATTATTTTAAATTAAATGATGCATGAAGGCACTTTAGATATAAAAGTTATCAAAATATATTTGTCCATTTTTTAGTTGTATTGTATTTGTATATGGTTGCAAATCAGGACATGTATGCATATTAATTATTTATTACTAACTTAACAGTTGCTCTCACCATGCTAATTAGCCTTAGTTAGCCGTAGAATACCCGTCCAGTACACTTAACAATGAGTGCATTGGATTGTCCAAGTGGATAGTTTGTATAAGTGATGTTGACATTCTCGATCACGTACAAAACTGGTGCATATAGTATACAAATGTTCGACATCTTTTTGGTAATTGTTCTCTGGGTGCATATCATACTATATGCCTTGCAAAGCTAAATTATAATATGGTTCATCTGGCTTTGCTGGGTATATAGTACAAATTGTGCACTTGGAGAATGCCGCTGGAAGGCTGAAGAATTTTGTATAAACTGTATGTAAACGTGATCGAATGTTAGCACCAATTATACAAATAGGTTAGGGCCAAACCATTATAAGCCTGTTCACTTAAACAGGCTTGCACACAGATAGGTTCCCCATATTTATACTAATTAACTAACTTTACCCTTAATTACTGCTAAATGAACCTTCAGCTATATACAGATGGATATTAGACAATATCGGTTATAAATGTATAAAGGAAGAGTTATCAATGGGCTGTTATCCTTAAAGTTTATTGATCATGTTGAATAATTTATTGGCTTTGCAACTTTACATCCCGAGTGCATGAGTGGGGGTAAAATTAAGGGGGTGTATTGGATTATGACTTTTATAGACTTTTTAAAGAACAGGTTTGTGCCTGATTACTGGAATGTTTCCATGAACTTGACATTGTGCGCTTCCATATTTTAAAGAATGGATTTGTGCCTGATTACTGAAATTGGATATATCACGGTGAGTAGAGACTGACAATTGAACATAACACTGTTGCCAACACTTTTTCCCCCCAGTCATCTTATCAGGCTAATAATAAGAACTATTGTTCATACCAAAGAATGGTTGTTAATGCTGCTGGTCCAACTTTTAATCCATCCATCTCATATGAGCAACCAAACCCAGAAGCACAAAAGTTCTATGACATAATTCATGCAGCTGTAAAAGAATTATGGCCGAGGAATATAAGACATTCTCAATTGTCTACAGCTGTTAGAATGTTAGAGCTGAAATGTACACATCATTTTTTGGAGAGTGCGTATAATGATTTCAGTGCATTCCTTCAGAAAGTCCTCCCTCATGACAATTTGATGCTAAAAGATTTTTACAGCACGAAGAAGTTAGTTCATAGTTTTGATTTGCTTGTAAAAGTGATACATTGTTGTTTTAATAATTGTATGATATATTGGGGTACAGACTCATATAAACTTAATTGTAAGTTCTGTGGTCATGATAGGTTTAAGCCTAATAGACGGGAATCATAGAAGAGGAAAGTAAATATTCCGTACAAGAAAATGCATTACTTCCCCCTAACACCTAGGCTCCAAAGCTTTTATGCCTCTAGTGCAACTGCTAGTAAGATGCGATGGCATGCGGAGCATGAGATGGAAGATGGTAAGATATCGCACCCGTCTGATGCAATTGCTTAAAAACTATTTGATCATAAGCATGAAGATTTTACTGCAGAAGTGCATAATGTATGGATTAGTTTGTATTCAGATGGATTTCAGCTGTTTGGGCAAACTGGCCAGCAATATTCTTCTTAGGCAGTAGTCGTCACTCCATACAATTTACCTCCAGTACTATGCATGAGGTCGAAGTTCATGTTCCTGACTGTGGTAGTCCTAGGTCCAAATAATCCTTAAGCGCACGTTGATGTGTTTCTTCAGCCATTAATAGCTGAACTAAATGACTTATGGTGTAATGGGGTCCAAACTTATAACATTTCAACGAGACAAAATTTTCAAATATATGCGGCATTATTGTGGACCATAAATGACTTCCCGCTTATTCGATGTTGTCTGGATGGAAAACTAGCTTGCCCACTTTGCATGAAGGACTCTGATATATTTACGCTTCCTTGTTATGGTAAACAATCATGGTTTGATAACCACATAAAATTCTTACCTAAAGATCATCCATTTAGGTAGAATACAACTGCTTTTATAAAGGGTAAGCGAGTCACTAAGGAGTTTAGGGGTGTCCGAACTGGTAAATCTATTGTTGAAGAATTGATGAAAAGAGGATTTAAGAAAATGACAGAAATTGATGCTGAAAAAATCAATGGGCCAATATCTAAAACTTATGGTTGGAACAAAAGGAGCATCTTTTGGGCTTTGCCGTATTAGAGCGCACTACTAATTAGACATAATCTTGATGTTATGCACATTGAGAAAAATGTGTTTGACAATATTTTCAATAGCATTCTTAATGAATGCTTTTTTTAATTGTGTAAATATTGTTGAAAACGAAGTATTAATACAAGTTTATGAACTTGTGAATATTTTTATGTTTGCTACATTAACTAAAGGTTTAGTTGTTATTTTTCTCTGAATAGTGCATATAAATGGTATATTTTGAGTTGATTAGAGTATAAATTGTATTTATTATTTGTGTATAATATTGTTTTATGTTGTAAAATAAATGTAGGAAAGATCGATTAGACTCAAGTCGTAAAGTTTCAAGGATTTGTACAACCATCTAATCTTGACTAAGTGGGCAGCACTTAGTCAAGATCAGATTAACTTCTACTGGGAGGAGTTTAAGGTGAACAATGTTTTTTTAAACTATAGTTCAAATTATGTTTTTATTATTTCATTTGAATATTGATATGGAGATAGTGAAATCATGTATTAAAATGATATCTAACAGTGCTTTAAGTCAAGAAATATTTCAAGTGAGAGGCTACTGACGAGTAGATAAAGGCAGTGTTGGCACAACACGTAGCAAATTGGTATAAAAATAATTTATGCACATACAGAACATCGAACACATGTGATGGGTCGATATCCGATGATGTATAGAGAGCTTGGCAAGAAAAATAATTGCAGCAACATTACATTAAAAAATATACCCAAGCAAGAAAAAATCAGCTATTTGAAAAAGCCAGTCCAGGTACAGGTCCTTCTAAGCACACAAGAGGGTCTAGATCTATGCTTAACCATAAGTGAGCTATGATACATACAAAATATTAAACGTCAAAAATTATATGCAAAAAATAGCTAATTACTAGTTGTTTGATAATGCATGCCATTATGAACTATATTAATGTATTAAGATTAATTATTTCATTATATTCTTCATTTATGTTTATAATAGAATAATATATTATTCATTTATTAAAACCGTAAATAATATACAGACTGAGCAGGATAGAGTGCGACCAAGCACACATAAATTGTTCAAAGCCACCCACACTACCAAGTCAGATAGAAGCAAATTTATTGATAAGAGATCAGAGACAGTTAATATAAGTATGAACATATTTTCCTGGATTTTATATCATGTTCAGTGGCCACAAATAAATAATATATATATATATAAGTAGTTTTTGCACATATTACATGATATAATAATGTATTTAATTTTTGTCATTTGATTTAGGCGCGTTTCGAAGAGACGCTGGCTGCCGCTTCTCAACCAGCAGAGGAGGGAAGAGAGGCACCTGAAGTTGATGAGAACCAGATTTTCCTTCAAGCAGCTGAAGGAGTACAAAAATAACGAGTGTACGGTGTTGGATCTTCAGTGTCGACTTATTATGCGAGCAGTTCCCATACTACTGCTGCGACATCCTCGATGCAGGACTTGTTTCTTTCTCAGGCCGCTTTTGATGATGTGGTTGAGAGGTCTGTGCAAAGTATATTAGAGGTTGTTCGATCTGAGCTTCACCGTGAATATGATCAGTGGGTTAGCAAATTCCGGGGCGCGCTAGAGACTTTGACGAGGTGGGCACACAGTTCTGGTATGCGACCTTCTGTACCTCCACACTCATCTCCTTCTCCACCTTCACATACAGCTCCTTCAGATGATGAGGGTGATCTTGGTCCAGATATACCATAGATTTAACAGACCAGTAGATTTTGACACTGTTTATGTAACACATTTTTTAAATTATTGATAAATTGTACGTTTTTTCGTATATTATTAATTTATTATCATGTTATTTTGTGTTTCAAATATATTTATTTATATTTTTTTAATATGATTATAATTTCTATTTAAATTTAATGAATGTTTATACAATTTACAATAGCCAGAAATCATTAAATAATTTAATAAATAATTATACAATAGCCAAAATTACCGACGGAATATATTCCGTCAGTAATTACCGACAGATTCAATTCCGTCGGTAATTCCATTGCTAATTTACCGACGGATATTTAAAATCCATCTGTAATAATTAGTAACGAGGGTTTTGCTGACGGATTAGTTTCCATCGGCAATCCATCGGTATTGTTAATTACCGACAGAATTCAAGGATTTAGTGACGGAAAAATCCGTCGCTAAATCCCTATTTTCTAGTAGTGATATATGCATTATTGTACACTGTAAACTTCGTCGAATTAATCTATGTTTCACCCTTTTCATATTCAGTTTTGACAACACACACGATATAGAAGAAAAAATAGATCCCTCCATGTATTTTCTCTATAAAAAAAAAAATTGACACTCAGGTTGTGATTATAAGAAAACTTTCTATTATTGTGATTCTTTTTGTTAACTATTAATACAAGTTTGGTTTATTTTTTGGGATTCGTGGTAGGAAATCCATAAGTGTTTTGTTAACTTTTCTCCATAAGTTTTATTTTTTCTTATTATTATAATTTTTTCTTCAATATATATTAAGAAAAAAATAAATTTAATTTTAAAAATCCATATGTGTGTATATATATTATGTTCCATTAAAAATGTTAATAATATAGATTTTAAACTTTTAAAATGATTTTGCATTTCCAATATTGCATTAATTAGACGCATGTATTAAATTTTAAAATTAAATTTATTTTTTTTCTTAATATATATTGAAGAATAAGTTATAATAATATATAAAATATATATATTTAAATATACATATAATTATTATTAATTATATAAAAATAAATTTTCTTAAAATGAAATCTAAAAAATATAACTTATTATAGTATGAAATATATCTTTTATTTGTATTTGGTTCAAAATGGTAACAAAATTTTTATAATTATATAAATTATTTTTATATAAAGTATAACTATAAACATGTTTTATGTTTTATTATATATTAAACATCTTACTAAGATTTTATTTTTTATTATTCTTTATTTAATATAGTAGAATATCTAATAAAAAAATTAGAATAACATAAAACTTTTGAGCTATAAAATATGGACTTCTGATCCAGTGTTGGATCCATTTAGCTATTGATTTCTTTGGTGACAAGTTTACAGGCATCTATGGCATTTTCAGTAAAATATTTTTAAACATAAGAGTAGTGGTCCATTAAGGGTTAACATATTCCCTTTCTTAGGATGCTAATTTTTATTTTGACTAATATCGACTAAATAAATAGCATAGTTTTATAGATTCTATTGAAAGTAATTATAATTAATAATAATTAATTATAATCATAATTTAAAAATAATGTAGAGAATTTTTTAATAAAAAATTATTAGGAAGCTAATATATTATCACTCAAAAAGAGAAATTAATGTTAAAAATATTAAAATTAATTTATAGTAAAAAAATTGTTAAAGTTTAATAAAAATAAATAAAATTGATTTCAATAATATTATAACCTAATAATTAATTATAATTATGAAATAAAAATATTAATAGTAAAAAATGCTAAAATCACGACAATAAATTTAAATCAGAGTGATATATTTTATTAAAATTTAATAAAAATTAAATAAATATATTATTTTTATCATCTAAAGATTCATTATAATTATAGTTTATAAATTTGTACATAAAAGTTTTTTAAAAAATAAATTATTGATATTTACAATATTCAAAATTAATGTATAATTGCTAAAATAGAAAATTTGATGCTAAAATATTAAAAACATTAATTTATAGTCATAAAATTTAATAAAAATAATTTAATTAAATTTTATTTTCTAATAATTGATTATAATTATAACTTAAAAAAATACATGAAATTTTTTTTAGAAGAGAAAAGTATTAAAGTTAAAAATTTGAAAAAGTGATGCATAAATAAAAAAAGTTAATATTAAAAATATTTAAAATGCTACTAAAACTTAATTATAATGACAAATTTTGTTATACATAAAAAATAATCAAAATTAATTTAATTAACAAAACTATAAAGGTCACAAATAATTATTAGTAAAGATCTCATGATAAAATAATTAAGTAGTAATGAAGTTCAATTAAAAAGATACACATACACTGTGACACCTTCAAATACCACATATACATGGCCATAATATAAAATAAACACGTGGCATAAGAAAATTTTTCTCACGAATATATTGTATAACATCTATTATTATTCACAATCATTGTAAACACTCAACACACACATTACACTATGTCAAAATGTATATATAGTATTATCACAAAATGCCCTTAAAGTCAAATGTTAATGAGGATGGAATGTAGCACCAAGCTCGCCTCTGACCCACCTGAGCTCACTAATAAATGCATACCTCAAGCTCTATCTAATCATGTCCTGAAAAACATAAATGCAAAGCAATGGGCTTGCAACTCAATAAGCAATTATTAATACAATAATACATATAAAACTTCTCAAAAACTAATTAAGGAGAAACATCCATCTAATTTACATACCAACTATATAATGATCAGTTATTCAAGCCTACATATCACTGAAAAGTGTATCATTAATGTCATCACAAGAAATTAAGAAAAAATGGAATAAAAACATCACCAAGCTGGTCACTAGTGGCTGCCTGGTTTAGAGGACTGGCGATCGCCAGTAGCTTGGCCTGTGAGAATAGACTGGCGATCCCCAGTAGCTTGGCTTACGAGAATAGACTGGCGATCGCCAGTAGCTTGTGATTGCTAGTAGCTTGGCCTGCGAGAATAGACTGGCGATTGCCAGTAGTTTGGCTTGCTGTTGACATGAAACTCTCGGACCACACAAGGAGTCCCAATTGCACTTATCAGTCCTTAAATAAGTATATAACACTTCACATTGAAATTAAACTGATAGTATAATGAAATTTTACCAACATACGTCCAATCATACAGATTATAATTCATCAATCAAAGTGTAACACTCCTTCATTCATTATTCATCAACTCTACTCTTTTCACAACTTTGCGTTCATAATTAATTCACAAAAAAGCCAGTATTCAAGCATTCATACACAAGCATGAAATTAAAGAAACACATATAAATTCCAAAGTTTGGTATTCGGCCGGAACCATTTTCATATAATTATCTCACACGTAGCCAACATAGGCTTAATCCTCACAATCATATATATATATATATATATATAAGTGGCCACATACTGCAACTATTCACCCGGTTCAGTCCTATATCTCACATTCTCACATAATTTTTGGGTAGCTATCCACCAGGCTTAGCTTTCCCATTTCTCAGAATTAATTATCATATGTGACCACTTTTGAGACTATCCACCTAGCTAAGTCTCAGATTTCATATTCAGTGGAGGCTATCCGCCCAGCTCAGCCCTACTATCACATTCATGCCTCACAATTCTCACACATTCATTCAACATCCATGTATATATATACATCATTCAACAACGCAATCAATCACTATTCACAATTCACAATACATCTTACTTTTCGTCACTTCAATTGACTTATACCATCCAACATAGCATTTCCATTCAAATATACAAAAGAATCGATATACATATATCGTATTAACAATTACTTACCAAAAGTTCTTCCAATTCTTAGGTGAAAAAGGCTTCTCCTAACGAGTGGTGTCTTCTCTATCTTTGTCAACTCTTACACATAAGCACATATCAATCCTACATAGCTAACATTATAATTTACTCAAACTCACTAAGTGCAACTTAATGATCAAAGTTTGCTATAGCCAAATGATACATAGACAAGTCCAATGACTATGATTTTTCTACTACAGCTAGTATTATGAGCATAATATCAATTCCAATTGGAATTACTCAATTCAGACATGTATAGAATTATTTATGGATTTTTGAATCTATTTGGGTAAGACAAGGCCATCAGTATGAGCATCAAAATGTCGACCCCTCGTTAGACCCTTTTAGCTACAAATTTAGTTCAAGCTTTAAATATAAAAGTTGTAGAAGACTCTCTGAAGTTTTCAGAGAACCAAACCATGCCTAATTTAGAGCTCTAAAGCCCAAGTTGTGGGAAAAAAACTACGATTGAAAAATAGGAAAGACATGGCACGAATTTACCAAAATTAAAACTCAACTTCAATCAACAATAATACAAGCATAGCTTACCAATTGATGCTCTAATTGATTAAAGACCTCTAAAGCTTCCTAAAACTATTGGTTAATAACTTGAGCACGATTAAAATCTCTCAAAAATCTATGAAGAAAACACTCTTCTCTCTTCTTCTCTAATTCTCTACACACACATATGATGAGTGTGAAAAACACATATTTTAAGCACTCTATTTTATTGCATCTTAGGCTTATTAGTTGCATTAATTAGTTAGTTTTTAGTTAATTTAGTTAGTTTAGTTGTTTTGTCTTAATTAGTAGGATTTATTTGTTGTTAGATAATTTCTTTTGTGTTTTTGTTTTGTAGGATGCATTTGGATAAAGATTGGATCAACCCTTGAAGTTTGGATAGGCTAAGGACTCAAGATAAAGTCTTATCTACGTTGGGGATGAGTATGGCCGTATTTAGCCTTATTTAAAGTGATTTTTGGCTATGCTACAGAGTGGCACGGCCATGCCAAAATCGAGCACGGACGTGCCACTCACAGAGGTGAACAGTAATCTGTGTCTTGCGCACCCATGCCATTTTCTTGTGCACCCATGCCAGCTTTGGATGATAACCCACGAAGTGATAATTTTCAGCTGAAGATTATATAGATAGGGACTTATCTCTTATCTTTTTATTAGATAGAGTTAGAGAAGGGTTAGATTACCTTTTCTACTAGGTCTTTAGGTCTATAAATAGGGCTATGTCATGTTAATTTGAGGGTTGTTCTTCTTTTGGTTCCAAAGTTATTTATATTTTAGTTCTATTTTAGTTTTTATTTTTAGAATACATTTTCATTAGTTTGTGATAGAGTGATACTTGGCTTAAAGTTAGAAGAGTAAGACTTTCCTACATCTTGTGGAAGGGAGGTTTTTGTTGTATCAACTCTTTGATTAATTCATTATGTTTGGAATTATTTTTATTTCATCTTTTGTTTCTTTACTTTTTAACATGAGTAGCTAGGTCTTTTCTAGGGTTCTTATTTTGAATTGACCATGTGCTTATTGTGATTATGTTAGGTTGCTAGATTTAATTCATTGGTTG
>CATIWO010222494.1:0-29589 GCA_949673435.1 Macaranga tanarius
GATTTATCTTCCACATATGGCCATGATGCTTTGTCTGATTGTCCTTCAGGATGCATGGCTTCAAAGGTCATTGGATTCCACCAGCGTATAGTGAAGAAAACTAAACCAGGTAGTTGAGCGATTTAGGCTTTCATGGCCGAAGACTATGAATAGAAAATAAAGTGGGGAAAATTTTCCCACAGACGGCGCCAATTGATGAATGTCAACCTCCTCCAAACCTACAAACACAAGAGAAAACCTTGGATGAGCCTAGGATCTCTGATCCGTAGGTTCTCCGATGCTTAAGTTAGAGAAAATTTATTCAATATGATCTATAATGTAAGATATAAGCCTTTATATAGGCATAAGAAGGATATACCTAGTCTTATTTGGATTAGTATCATATGAGTCCTAATAAGTAATGAATTAGGACTCCTTTTGATTATTGACCTTATATGTAGACAGAGTCCTCTTAGGACTTAGATTCCATGATACATAGGGATATGACATTCTCATATTCATCACAACCAAAAGAAAAAATTACAAATTTGGTGTCTAACCTTTTTTTTTTCTACAATCAAGTGTCTGAACTTTAAAAAAATATATCAATGTAGTGTTTCCCTCTGATCGGCCAGATACACTGACTTGATATGTTTTTTTAAAGTTCAGACACTTGATTGCAAAAAAAAAAAAAAAAAAAAAATTAGACACTTAAATAGAAAAAATTGAAAAACTCAGACACCAAATTTACAATTTTTCCCAATCAAAATGCACACGTGGACGTGACATTGACGCTGACTGGTACAATTATTGAACCCACTTCTGCTGACTCAGTCTCTGATCGGCTGGATACACTCATTTGAAAATTTTTTTAAAGTTCAAATATTTGATTGAAAAAAGAAAAAGATTAGACACTCAAATAAAAAAAACTCAAATAGAAAAAATTGAAAAGTTCAAACACTAAATTTGTAATTTTTTCAAAAAAAAAAAAGATGAGGGAATGAGAAAATTAAAATATGGGGCAAATACATTAAAAAGCAACCAACGATGCACGTATATTTTCCACATGATATGGACCCCCTAAGCCATAGTATGATGCGGTGCTGTGAGGTCCCACCACGATTTGTTTTGCTAAACAGCTAGCATAAAAAAGAAAGGTCAGACAAACAGTGCACAGAGATCCATCCACACAAGTCATCAATCCTTGTGGAGAGTGGAGACTTTTAGCTGAAGACTAACTACTAGCTTGGGAGAGCTTTTTAACCTGACAACCTCTTTAACCGGCACGTATCAGTCGCACGCGCTATTCTCATACTATTTGTTTAGCCAAACTTGGCAATAGCAGCGACAACCTGGTGTATTTTAGTCTCGGTCTTTCATGGAGATGTTGCTGACCCTGAGGGGTTGCTGATCACGTGCTGCTGCGGGGTAGGAAAACCGAAATTCCCAAACAGTCCCTGTACCATGGACAGTAAATCAAGATGTTGATTGTCAATACTTATCCTCAGCGTATCAAACAATAGCAATATGCATCTATTGGCGATATAAAGTGGTGAGTAGATATCGTCATGTCATCATTAAAAAAAGAAAACAGGAAAAACGAAAATGAATCGGTTCCAGAAAAAGGAAAAGGAAAAAATTGGGGCTCCACTCAGCACTTCTTCTCCCTTGTTTGGCATGATTGAGACAGTAACACATGCACTCAGGATCAATAAAAACTTCACAAATGGATAGGCATAACTTAATACAGGAGTTGGCATGTTCAAGAAAAAAAAATTACAGGAGCCACCCGCTGTATATTGCTAAGTCCTACTGTAATGAAATTTCATCTTTCTATCGTGGAAGATCACATTGCAGTGGATGAAAGACCAGACTACAAAAAAATCCAAACTAAAATTGGGCTCGTGTATTTGCTTACATACCGTGGCGTCGTTTATTGCACAAGTCACACAGTAGTGCTCCTGAAAAATAGCAGTCCAGGACACAACAACATCAGCAAAATAACAGAAATGATCATTGTAATTTATGACCACCTAAGCATAAATCACCACTTGGCAGATGCCCTCTTTCATGTGTGCACCGAACAGAAAATTTAATTTGGTCTAGGCCCACACATTATCCAGTATTGTCATACACTCATATTTATTAAGAATCTACTGCACTTTACACTTTCTTTTGCAACAGGAATGAGGAATTGGCTTGCCTGCATCATGTGCCACTCTTCGAACTCATCAAATAATTCCAGCCGTTGAATCCTAAAGACCAGATTATAACAGGTAAGAAATTTCCCATAAGTATTACAGGGAGGGCTGTACAAAAATTGAAAAGAACAAAAAAAAAAAAAAAAAAAAAAAAAGAAAAGCTTCACCATAGAGAAGAGATTACAAAAAGACTTAAAGTCAGAGAGAGAGGGGTGGGGGGTGGTAAACAACCAAGGAAAAGAAGTTCCTTTTGTATCTTACAATCAACACGTCAAAATCTCAAAAAAAGACAAGACATTGGTGATTCCTCCTTTCAGAAAGGCAGAATCTGAAAGGCAGTTATTGCACATTTATACCAAGTAATTGCTAGTCTCATCATATTTCTTTTCGCTTTTTTTTTTCCCCCGTGGACTAATATATCATCTCCTCAAGCTTCTATTTTCCAAAATACTATCCAACTGCCTGCTAAGAATCTTTTTTATCAATGCACAAGCACATTCGACGGAGTTTATTTATTTATTTATTTAAAAAAAAAAAAACAACAGCAGCAACAACAACTTGAGCATAAGCTAAAAATGTGCAACTAGCTAATCCTACTGGTTTCATCAACAGCTAACAACCAAAGATGATTCAGTTGACAGGCCATTCAAATGGTTTTGGCAAATGCAATCTTGAGCAACTATAATAAACTGCAAAATAAGCTTGCCTAATTCCAAGACCATTATAATTGAAAAGGCATAATTGCCAAACTGGTTTTACCAGATCAATTCTTAATCACATAAGTACTGTATATGGAAAAGGAAAATAACAAAACAGTAGACACAATGGTGAAGCATTGTCAACTGTGCAACATGAGTAAATACCTGCGCCTTTCTTGAGCTTCAATAAAATCACTATAAACTTTCAGCATGTCCCAAGCAACAGCCCTCTGAACCCCCACATAGTCAGCAACACAGTGTGCAAGAGGAAAAAAAACAGAGGATTTACATTCAAAAAACAATCTGAATTAAACGAACAACAAATTAAATGAAGGTCAAGAAAGTTTGTCCTCAAAACAAAAAGAAAACAAAAACTAAACCATTTTTGATGGAAAGCCCTTATACATACTTTCTCCCCAGTGACACAGCTAGGTTCTAATTCTTGCATGAATGGCACAAATAAAAATTGATCCATCATTTAAGTGATCCTTCGCAGAAAAAATTAATTGCTTAGAACACCAAAGTGTCTAAAAAAACACTTCTTTGCCTCCTATTCAGAATCTGATTATTCATTTAAGGAGAAAAAATTGCAATCCACACATCAAGTGGCTGGAGCAAGAAACAGCTCATGTAAACTCTGATGTCACATGCTTAAACAATGTCAATAATTTTTTCCTATCATGAAAAATGAAGAAAACTTGGTCATTAACATGAGAAATTCATTATATAGTATACCTGCCATCCTTGATCAAGGAAAAGTTTCTCTTTTGCAAGTAATGTTGGTGTAGCATAAATCCCCAATAGTGCACAACCACGACTCTAAACCATGAGAGGAAATAGATAAATATCATAGCTTGACTAAACATAGTAACGTATTGACATTACCAAAAAAAAGCACTGAGCATTTATATGGTTAGTTATGTTTTCAATATATTTAGGGAGTTCTTACAGAACTAGGTCCCTATGCATGTTCTAAACTGCCCAGTACTTTAAGCAATAATTTTCCTGGAGCAATGCGTTGAAAGATTTTAAAGTTTCATGTAATCTTTTTATTTAGCAGTCTACGTTAGCATCTCTATATATACCCTAAAAGGGATGGAAGGAGAAGCAGGGAGCTGGCACCATGTAGAGTTTCTCTGGCCTTCTAGTTCTTCAAGAATTTAGTGAATTAGTTGGTATTCTTCTCCTTTATCTTTTGTATTAGGCTAGGATTTGTGACAAAATAATGTAAAAGTATGAACTCAACATATAAAGACATTTTAATTCCTGGAACTGGGGGTCAGAAACAATGATATAAGCCAACACATTTTGTTCATTCCGTTGTTTTGGATCTATTTGCGTGCTTTAACTATAAAAAGATCTCAATGAAAACATGACTCAAGTTCTGAGGCAAAAAGAAAAACTAATAAAACAATTCAATTGATTTATTATACTCACAAAATGGCAATCAGATGAAGAAAAATTCAAACCTCCAAATTTCTGATCATCTGTTGCCCAAAAGCATCATCAGGATGGATCTGTGACCATCATTGTGAAATGTAAAGACCTTGTCTACCATGTGAAGCAAGCAAGTGAAAATACATATAATGAATCAATCAAGGCAGGAACCTTCATGGAAAATAGTAACATATATACAAGCAAGCATCAATGGGCCTGAAAATGCATTTAACCTGTTCATATAAGAAAAACACCGCTGTTGAATATGTCTTTGAAGACCAACCAACTATTGCACGGGTTGAATCTGGATCCAGGTATATCAAAACGCATTCTGCAATTATAAATGTCGGCAAGCTGATAACAGTATCAGAATAAGCAACTTATGGACATGAATAACTGCACACCAAGGATAAACTTAAAATGGGAAAGCCAAAAACAACAAGAACTATTTCATCCAGAAAAAGTCATTTGATGCAGCAACAATTCATAGTTTCTAGCATATCAATCAGAACTATAATAGATAACTTGGGGAAAAAATCTAGAGTGATACTTCAGAGCAAAAAGAGATAGCAGCAGAAAAGCTACTAATATAAACATATTTAACTGAAAAGCTATCAACATAAACATTTTTCATGAGAAGCTGTAATTGGAGCAGATTGAAAGGAATAAAAAGTGGCCAAAGACCATCAGAAGTAGTACCTAGAAACATGATTAAATGATTTGAAAGCATCAAAGAAGTGAATTGACATAATAATCCAATGATGGTCAAAGAAAGTTGGCACTGCACAAATACCTTGGATCCATATTTGCCAAAGCAATAATCTCATCTAGTTTTTGTATATCACGCAAATCAACTGGTAGTAGCTTGTAATGATCGCTAAGTACTACTCCTTTCTCTGGAAAATAATAATGCAAACCAGCAATCAAAATTGAGGTATCTGAAATTATCTCATCAATTCAATCACTATAACAACCTCACAAACCAAAGCAGGTGCCAACCATACCTCCTCAGGATTCCATGATATCAGCAGTTCTAGAAACTTACCTTGTGAGATTGATGCTGAAACGCCAACTTTATCCCTCAGCTGACTGGATTCAATAATTGCTGCCTTTTTACTAGTTACCTAAAAGAAAATAGTTGATATAAGCCAAGAGCAACGAGCTGCCAGCACGGCATAAATGAGTCACAATAAGTTCATTCCACAAACTATAGTCTTTCGAACTAGCTCCTTAAGTCATAACTTGAAAACAAATAATAAGCTAGTAAACCTCCAGCTAAACCCATAGGAAAATAATGAGTGTTCCAAACTCAGACCTCCTTGAAATCCAGCTCCACGTATAGAGACGGCGCCTTTCCCTCATCCTGTAATGTAAAGTGTAGCTATTCCATTAAGCTCCCTCTCAATTATACCATGAATTTACCAAAAGTCAGAGGAAACCAAATTAAAAAAAAAAAAAAAGCACCTGTAACTGAAAAAAAGTTGTATCAAAGCCAGCTCCAATTGACAATATCTGCTTCTTTGTGTGACCTTTTTCATCACCATTCATTTCACAATCAAGAAACTGATACAAAAGCTTGCGAAGAGCAGCCCAGCGAGCAAAATAGCCTTAATAAAACATTAAGTCAAAAGTAAATTACTGAGCAGAAAAAAAGATTTATAGCGTCAAAACGTGATGCGATTCGATTAACTAGCAAAAAAAAAAAAAAATCATACCACGGTTAATTATCGGGGATCTCCTCACAGGTCGCCTCACAAATAAATGGATGTAATCATCTTTCATGTATCCCTTTTTAACACACGACCTTTAACAGATAAAACAAAATCAAAATAAACAACATAATTCAGATCGTAATTACAGCGACTTTTAATAGATTTTTCTGGTACTAGCACAAACATGATGACAGTTTCCATTGCAGAGAATTTTGAAGCAAATTTGAAAACCAGAAGAGCCAGAAAAATATAAAAATGAAAGTAAGGCACGCACAATTTACTAGCTGAAGCGTCGTCGTTCGTGGCTTGAACTGCTGCTCTATTGCTGTGGGAATCAGGCACCGGCTTAGCCATCGGTATCGTGCTTCTCTTGTGTGAGAGAGCGAGCGACGGAGAAAGGAACCTCTAAAAACGGAACAGGACGTGTATGCTTAAGGATGTTAATCAATAGGCTGAGAGACGAAGATTTTCGAAAGCTGTAGAGAACGCTTGAGAAATGGTATTATATGCGCAACTATAGCTAACTCATGCGATGCGATTCGATTAGGCGTTAGCGCATGTTCCTGTGAAAAAGTTGAGTTAGTAAGGGTATGTTTGGTTTATATCAGCTCATGGCTACAGCCAGGTAGGGGTGATTAAAAAAAATCGAAAACCGACTAATTGAACCAAACTGATTGGTTCAGTTCGGTTATATATAGGTTCGATTCAGTTTTGGTTTTTAAAAACAGACTGGTTTGGTTCGATTTCAGTTTTGAAGTTGAAAAACCGAAAATAACCGAACCGACCGACTCACTTATATATTTATTATAAAATATATTAATTATAAAAAATTATATATAAATATTAAAATTATAAATAAATTTTTTTTAGTTATATAATTAAAGAATAAACTTAAAAAATTAAAAAATAAAAATTTTATTTAAAAAATAAAATCGGTTAACCGACCGAACCGAATCAGTTCGATTAAGTTCGGTTTTCCTATGGTTCAGTTCGGTTTCGGTCAGAATTCTTCTAGGGTCGGTTTTGGTGGTTCTTTGACCGAACCGACCGATGCTCACCCCTACAGCCAGGGGTGTAATTCAACGGAGTCGAGTCAATACAGCGTCAGACTCGAGGTCGACTCGATTGGAAAACTCGAAGCTCGAAACTCGACTCAAATTCGATCGAACTTTGTTTTTAAAACTCGAGCTCGATTTAACTCGATTCGATTAATTATTTAAAATTTTTAAAATATGTATTTTTAAAAATTCAAACTCGACTAGAGTTCAAACGTGACTTGGTTCGATAAGATATTTTTATAATTATATTAAAATAAAAGGATAAAAAGGTAAATATGCATAAGTTCGATTAGTCTTAGTTAATCTCGATTAAGCTTGCGAGTCTATCGAGTCAAATATTAAGGAGCTCGATCTCGACTCGACAGTCTACTCGAGTAGCTTGGTATCGAGTTCGACTCGATAATAATCGAGTTGATTTCGAGTCGATCCCGAATAGCTTGCAAGTAGACTTGACTCGGTTACACTCCAAGCTATAGCTCATGGCTATTGTGGTTAGCTGATAATAAATATAAATCGTTTGATAAAATTTAATTAGCTATTACTGTTAGTATGTCAAATAACTATTAAAAATATAAATTATTTTTAAATATAATTTAATAAATTTCTTATATTTTTTTTAATTATATAAATTATTTAAAAATATAAAATAATAAATATTATTTAATCATTTTTAATTTATTTATTATTTAATTATTAACAAAAACTATTTAAAAATTAGCTTTAGAATATAAATTTTATTAATATAAATTTTTAAAAATATTATATATATTATAATTATTTAATTGCTAATTATACTTTAAAATAATATTTATTTTATCATAAATTATAAAAAATAATTTTATGCATTTAATCTAAAAAAGTTAGTTGTTATTAGTATTTTTAATAAAGGTAATTTAGTCCAGCTATTAGCTATTAGAAAAAGGGTAGAGATTTTTGCACTAATTCTTTTAATAATTGTACTCAATTAACAGTTTAAATGACTTAATTACCCTTAATTTAAAATGATTATGTACCTTTAAGAACAATTAATATTAACTTAAAAAATAATTTAATCATTCATATGTGAAAAAAAATTAATAACTCCAATATAAATAATTTACTTTGATTTCATAGTTTTTGTATTATAATCACTAAGGATAATTTGTAATATGTTATTTTATTTTTTGTTCAACTTATATTGCTAAAAATTTATTAAAAATAATTATATGTATTTGCTAATTTAATTGTGTAATAAATAATTTTAATTGTTTAATACTTTTAACTGTTTATAAATATGATATTTACATTTTAAAAAAATTGGTGATGAATTTAACTTTAATTTTCTCCACTAAAGTTTTTTTTTAATAAAAATGATAGGATAATATTAAAAAAATATATATATTTAAAAAATTAATATAAAATAAAATAATTAAAAATAATATGTTAAATGTATTTTTTTTTTTTAAATAATACATCAATCTTCGTATTAGAGATAATAAGCTAATTACCCTTCATTAAAAAAAAATTAGCAAATAAATATAACTATTTTTAATAAAATTTTAGCAATACAAGTTAAACTCAAAATAAAATAACATAATAAATTAATGAAGTTATAAATAATTCTTAGTGACTATAATATAAAAATTATTAAATTAAAATAAATTATTTTTATCACATATGAATTATTAAATAATTTTTTAAGTTAATATTGATAGTTGATGAAAAATATAATCATTTAAAATTAAGGACAATGAAGTTATTTAAACCATTAATAAAGTCAAAATGGAGTGCAATTATTAAGAGAATGAGTACAAAAATTCCTACCCTTTTTTGAGGTGATATTTTAATATTTTGTGAATTAAATTGTTGACCTAAAGTTAATAAATTTGTGAATTAAATTGTTGGCGAATCATTTGATGTTTTAATATGTATATGGATAATAAATGATGTTATGAATATGAATGTTGACATAGTATTTTATGTAATATAGGGTTCGATTTGTCAATTTAAGTCTTTTAAAATGATTTGGTACCATACGGTTTAAAATAGATTTTAAAAAATTTAAATATTTTTAATACTAAAAGTTTATATTTTATATAAGTAAAATCATACCTAATTTTTTAAAAATACTAAAATATTTTTTTGAGAGGGTCTACTACACAATATTAATCTTTGAAAAAAAAAAAAAACATTTCAATAGGTTATTTTTTATTAAATTATTATTTAAGAGGTATTTTAATATGTAAATTTCAATCAAGTGATTATATTTAGTTATAATTTAATAACATATCCAACATATAACAACAGTTACATATAATATGTTGTATTTTTTAAAAATTTATATGCAAAAATCAATTACATATAAAAAATTATATATTTATATGTGTATATGTCTAATAATTTACAAAAAGTTGCACTCCTTTTTTTATAAATCCACTGGGTAGAAGGATATCAAATTCAAACTCGAGAACATTCATATGTAACAAATTGGTGAAAACAAATTAGCTTCTTCAGAAGCAATTCACAATATCATTTCGCCACATGAAACTTTTTTTTTTTTCTTTTTTTTTTTTTGTGGTTTGAATGAAGCCATCATGTTCAGAATACTACCCAGATTATGAAGAATTCAGACATTGCCAGTCCAAATTCACAATACAAATCCATCCTCCACCTGCATTTATAAACTAGGCCCTAACACTCTTCCTGAACATTATATGCATATGGAAACATGAAAATGTAAAATCAAAATTTGTTATCTTCACTTTTGAGAACCGGCCTCAACTGGCTCAACCACCTCGGCTTCTAATGTTTCTGATGTATTGTGATTGTGAGGCTGAGAAGAGGCAGGATAATGTATCTCAGCAGGACGCGACCATTTCCCTGAAATTGCCATGCCCATCATTTCATATATCTTCCCGCCTAGCTGTGCTGGATTATCAGGCTGCAGAAATCAGAGAATCAGTTAGATCTTTCCACAACTATAGGTTTTATTGTGGGGTTATTGCCACTGACATTATAATTTACAAATGCAGCTTTCGTGATCTACACTGACAAGCAAATTACAAGTTTCCTTATCGAAGGGGGTAAGATTAATACTCACAGTAAACCCACTAGAGACTAAGGCTGCATCGTAAAGAAGATCAATAGCTTTCAGGGCCTCTTCATCATCTGGGTTACTGCTGCATGCCTCCTGCAAGCAATTGAATGATTCAGAAGATGGAGTTTCGTTAGTCATCAGATATTGTATATGTGTGCATGCATGTCTGCACATTACACACTCACACAGATAGATGGATAGATAGATAGAAAGAGAGTGAGAGCCCTCCATACATTTAAGCTCTTTATTATTGCATGTTCAGGGTTGATCTCAAACACCCTTCTGCCTCTCATAAATTCCAGACTAGACACATCACCGACAGTTTGTGACTTCATTAGCCTACATGAAATTCATTCATGAGTAATTCATGCATGTGACAAAGATATTTATATTATGCTACTCACACAAGCATCCTAAGGCAACTTTACCTTTCCATGTTAGCAGACCAACCAAATTTCCCAGATACAAGAACACATGGTGAGGAGCTCAGACGGTTTGAAATTTGTACGCTGGCTACTTTGTCACCCAAATGCTTCTTAATCCAATCACAAGTTTGGCCAAACTCCTGCTTCACTGCCTTCTCTTTTTCCTCGTTCTTGTCACCTGAAAACCAAAACATTTCAATTATACTATTCTCAATGAATATCTATTGTCTAAAACTATTTGATTGTGAAAATTTTTCATGCATATTCCACAGAAGTTCCACATGTCAATTACAAACTGCGAACTAAATTTTAATATCAGAAAGAACTGTCGTATCCCAATTTGATAGTCAGATGACCAAAGGTAAATGGGCAGGTTAAGAAGGATCAATCTCAGCAATTGTTCTTGGGAACAACTGGTCCAATACAAGGTCCCCAATAAAAGAGTAAGGAAGGAGAGTCACTAAATCCAACAATGAAATTTAAATTGCAATAATGCACAGGATTTCAGAAAAATAACCTAAATCCAAGTCTTCTTTGCTGATATCAACAAAATTCTTCTCCTTGTATGATTTTAAATTTTGGATGGCAACCTCATCAATGGGATCAACTAGGAACAGCACCTGCAGTATAAATAGGGAAAGAGCATCCTTAGGGAATCGAATAACATAATCAGCTACAAGTCATAAAATTCTCCAATAAGATATCTACATACCTCAATATCCTTCTCAACAAGTCTCTCTAAGAAAGGTGTATTCTTGGCGCTGGTTACACTATCTGCAGCAATGTAATAGACATCCTTCTGATCGGGTTTCATGTTCTCTAAATACTCATCCAAGCTTATCATCTCCTCTTCACTCTGGGAAGAGAAGAACCGAAGCAAGGGTGCAATACGCTTGTGATTTTCACGATCCTCAATGCAACCCAGTTTCAAGTACTTGCCAAAGTTCTCCCAGAACTTCTCATAATCCTACAACAAAATGGCATTGCATTACTGGGCAAAAAGACAGAGTAGGAAGGAGAAAATAAATAAAATCTGCCACTCGTCTAAGCTGATATTGGAACATTAAGGTGTCTGGTTATAGATATCTGGTTATAGATAACAGGTTGATAAACCTAATTAAAAGCAAGAACATACTTCTCTATTCTCACTCATGGATATTCCCAAAATCATGTCAAAGGCCTTTCGAACTAAGCGTTTTCGCATGATCCGTACCTTCATTGGAACCAAAAAATACAGAAAAGCAGTCAGATAATAAAAAGTTGTATAATATTGCATAAACTTTGAGATAACAAATGAAAAAGTGAATAAGTGAATATGTACATACAATGCGACTTTCTTGAAGAATCTCACGTGAGACATTGAGAGGTAGGTCATTTGAGTCCACAACACCTTTCACAAAGCTAAGATATCGAGGGAACTAACAAAAGAAAAAGAGAGAAAACAAGGATTAGTATGTGCAAGGTCACATATGATATCTCCCTCTTTTTTTTAAAAGGAACATTTTATTTTTTACCAGCTCTCCGTCAAAATCATCCGAAATGAACACTCTTTTCACATAGAGCCTGATATTTTTTGTCTTGGGATTAACTATGTCATCCTTTCCTGTGGAAGCAACAGCTGGCACATAGAGCACAGACCTGAATTCCACCTCACCCTGTGAAACCAACCACCATTAGGCATTAGCTTAGTAAGCAATATGCAAAATGCAAGGAATAGGGAAAGGCAAATAGGAAATTACATTCACACATCTACTTAAAGTAGCAATTGTGAAAAAGGACAGCACAGATATATATCTCATCAGCTATGAAATTAGGCCACTCACATTCCCTTGGATTTTACCATAAGATAATTATCACCCTTTGTGGAAGCAAATACAAAAGAAAATCCTATATAGATCACTTTTACAGATTAGCTGACGAAATGATCACCCATGAAAATTGCAGTTGTTATTACCTCTGTTGTGAAATGCGAGGATGCTAATGGCTCCAAGTATTCATTAAAGGTTTTTTTGTAAAACTCATTGTATTCCTCTGTTGATACCTCCTTAGGGCTGCGAAGCTGCACATACCATGAGACTCATGTCACAATTTTTATAACCAGAATAGGACTTAAGCAGACACCATCAACATCCAAATACATTAATCTTTTAACTCACCCATATTGGTTGGGTCTCATTAGCTTGTTCCCAATCCCAGTACCTCTCAACGACAGTTTTTGTTTTCTTCTTTTTCTGCTACAGAAAATGAATAACAATATGGTCACAAGGAAACTAGGATCTTAAACTTATGAGGACCATTCAAGCTTGTTAAGGAAGGTAAGCCTAATACCTCGGCGGCATCATCTTGTTGGCCTTTATTGGCTTCAGTTGGCTCATCATCAACTTCAACCTGCATCACAGCACAGAACAACAGTTCAATAACTGAGATATATTTATTGTTTGTATATTATCAGTGCTATTATTATTTTGTAGTAGATTTAAGCTATTCACAGTCCTAAAAGTCAAGTGACTGCATTCAGCAAGACTAGGAAGATTTTGTACAGTCATGGATCAGTAACTGAAAATTCTCAGCCCCAGACGAAATGCAGATGCTGGAAGCTTTTTTAGCAATTCTTTTTTTTCCTCTACAAAGAAAGATACCTCCTTAGTGTATCCTTTTTCCTGCCATGTGTATATTGGGAATGAAACAAACTGTGAGTAGTTTTTCACAAGCTTCTGAATCCGCTCAATATCTGCAAGCTGCTTGTCATCATGCTGAAAGTAGGCAAAAGAAACAGAGATGGTAAGCTTTGAAATTTCAGTGAGATAGAAACAAGCCACTTCAAACAAAGATGCTAGACCTTAAGATACAATGTAAGGCGAGTTCCCCTTGGAATGAGCTTCTCTGGATCTGTTTCCTCTCTAATGAGATAGGAGCTAGCATTGGCCTCACCTTCCCATACATATTGTTTATCAGATTTTGGGCTTTTTGTTGAGACAACCACCTATAGAATGGTTCAGCAAAAAGGCATAACAAACAGCTAAAATTAACATTGGCATAATAGTCATAAAAATATATAATTCTCAGTTAATATCATACCCGATCTGAAACCAGGAAAGCTGAATAGAATCCCACACCGAATTGACCAATTAAATTGGTTTCAGCACCAGCATCCTTACCGTCCTGTTTTTTTTTTTTTTAAAAAAAAAATCCTTTAAGTCCATCAAAAAGCTTAAAAAAAGAAACACACTTGAATCAAAAAGATATCAGTTGGTAAAATTGTTTGACCTTTAAAGCTTTTAAGAATTTTGCAGTTCCACTCTGTGCAATAGTTCCAAGACAGTCAATTAACTCCTGCCTAGTCATACCAATGCCGGAATCACTGCAAGAGAGAACAGTAGACTGAAAAGGCTGGGCAGAAGGAAGACAGATAACCAACAATTTACAAAGCCCATAAAGCTTACGTGATAGTTATAATTCCATTATCCTTGTCGGTTTGAATACGGATGTCAAGATCAGCAGCATCTTTCAAAAGCACAGGCTCAGTGACACCAAGAAATCGCAACTTGTCTAGGGCATCACTTGCATTGCTGTCAACATGAGTTTATAAACTCAAGCAATTAGATGCTAGAGATTGGTATTTTCCAACTCAACCACAAAATAGCATATAGTTTTTTTTTTTTTTTAATCCATTAACGCTCCTCAATTATCTTATAATAAACTTCAGAATCCTAAGGCATCAAATACTGTTCTGCAACTAATTGGCCAAATCCCATTCATTTACAATTTCTCAGCCATAGCTCCCCACTGAAAGAAAAATAAAGGCGCTCAAAACTCTTGCTTCACCAACCAAACATCACTGGTGCCATCAACATTACATGATCAATTATCAATCAAGTATCAAGCCTCCATCAATGTTTCATGAATCATAATAATAAGAGGTAAAAGATGAGAGCATACCTGATAAGCTCGCGAAGAAACACCTCTTTGTTACTATATAAACTATTAACAATGAGGTCCATGAGGCGACTAACCTGACAATAACAAAGAAACCATAACCATTCCATTCATCTAAATCCAAAACAAAAAACAACTGAAATCCCATGCAACGTCACAATACCTCAGCTTGATATTCATATTTTTCACCCACTGGTGGTGGAGGAGATGATGCATCAGATTCTGCAGCAGTGGATTCATATCGGCTACCCAAAAGCAAGCCACTTTTCAAGTTCCAATGAGTCAAAGATTCAGCCTTTTTTGGTAGTGTTTTCCCATTAGTTAACACTGAGTACCATCTGACTTTGTTATCACTGTCCACAGCCTGCTCAGAGTTAAAAGCCAATTTTAAGTCAACATACAAAATAGAAGAAACCCATTCAACTCTATACCAAGTAAAATCTGTAAAATACCTTAAACCCATAATTCAGAAAGTGTAAACTATTTAATAATTTATCATATTTCGCAAGCTCGTATTCGCTATAATTGAAATTTAATCAGAAGTGAGGATGATAAATTGAGCTTTTTGGCTGTAAAATTACTGAAAAATAACAAGAATTAATAATTTCCACACAAAAGAAAAAGAAAATTGACATTAAAAAAACACAAAAAAATTGCAATTAAAACAACATTTCAGTAAAATTAGGACGAAACAATTAGAAATGGTACCGAATAGGAGAAAAGAGAAGAGGAGGCGACAGGGGAAGCGGGTAGTGTCCGGAAACGTGAGCCACCGGTGCGCAGGATAGCAGAAGCGGAACGTCTAGAGAGCCTTGTGTACATGATTTCAGAAACAATTTCAGCGTACCGTTGTGGAGGTTGAAGAGTAGGGTTTTTGATATAAAGGGTTTTGGGAAGCTTCTGGAGTAACTCATTTCCTTCTTTTTTTCTTTAAAGAACGTTAGAGTCAGAGTCAGCCTCAGCCTCAGCCTCAGCCTCAGCCCCAGCCCAGCCTGCTGTTGGGTTGAGCATTGCACTTGAATTGCTGGGCTACCCTACCTCAACCCAATCGCCTTCCTACATTTTCATCCTAATATGTTGCAAATGAGAATTATTAAATAAATATTTATCAACAAATTCAAATAAATTTTAGTTGAGTAATGATTTTTTTCAATCACGGTCCAATCTTGTTGATGTCTTTAAGAAAATTATACCATTATATTAGTTCAATAGAAAAACTGGTTGATGAGTGTGATAAGAATTTTAATTGTTTTGTAAATATATAATATTTGGTAATATAGTATATAGCATTCAATTTTATAGATATTTTGATATGTTTAAAGTAAGTTTAAAAATATTAATATGTAAATAATATAGTTATTGATGGAACATTTTTTCAAATTTATGTAAAATGAGGTAGCTTATAAGCATGAGTATCAAAACACTAAGAAATTGGCTTTTTATGGGGACTTTATGGATTCTTTTCATTTATATATTCTTCACTCTATTCATATTTTTCCAATGTAAAATCTTTGTTACTACATAATATCTAATAATTAAATATATTTAAATTTTATTAAGTTCGAGACTTACTAAATGTATTAAACAAATCTATATTTATATATGATTTTGGCTAATTTATATCAAGTTAGGTTGAAAATATTTTAAAATTTATAAATAAATTAAGTAAAAGTTTTTATTTTGAATGAAGTCATACACATATGCATTATGCCACCATTGCAATATAGTGACATCCATCTCTATGATAAATATGCCCCAACCTTAAATAATGTAAGAATTATTGCGTGCTTCAAAAAAAAAAATATAAGAATTATTATGCATTGTACTTTTTTTTTTTGTTACAGTTATTTCCTTATTTTAATATTGTTGGCCAACTGTGATTGTTAGAGGTGTGCGATCCTTCTGAGTTGACCGAACTAAAAACTAAACTGATTCAGTTTGGTTTGGTTTTCTGATTTTATATTTTGATTTTTTTGAATCAAACTGAATTAAAATTTTGATTTGCTTATGTCTAAAAAATTCGGTTATCCAAAATAGCTAAACAAACCGAATTTTTATTTTTTTAATTTTTAAAATACTATAATAATTTAGTAAAAAAATAATTAATATTTCTAAACAATTTGGTTTGGTTTAGTCTAATTTTCTAGGTTGGTTCAGTTTGATTTTTATATAGGTCGGTTCAATTAATTTGGTTCAGTCAGAAAAATGCCCAAAAGGCCAAAACCAACCAAATGCACGCCTCTATATTGTAGACTAAGAAGTATAGAATATCTAGCTACAAACACTAATGTCGGAAGCTTTAGAAAATATAAGGACTTGGTTGATAAAATTGAAAAAGTTTGATAATTCAATTAGAAAAAGTAAATAACATTCAAGAACTTTTATGTTTAATAGTCCAATGATTTGACACAAATCAAACCGAAAAAATGCATAATTGCTAAAATGGTACTTTAATTTTTCTTTTTCTTAAAAAAAGTAAATAATAAAAAATTATTATCTCTTTATATTTAATGTTTAATGTTTCGATATTCAATAAATGTGTGAACTCCGGCTACTTTGAAATATATGGAGACACACATATTAGAGGAATTCATGTAATTGATTCCATAACTTAATGAGTGACTTAGGTATGGAATTGATCGATTGGAGGAATGGAGACAAATTTAGCCGAAGAATCAAAGACTTAATCCGAGCTTCAATCTTTGTGTTCATCGATGAGATCAAAACTGAAATGTTAACCCTTTTTCTTGATCCATTCTGTTGGAAATAGGCATAAAGCTTAGCTTAATCACCTCCCATTTGTCTGTTTCTCAAATTTTAGTGTTGACGATTGTAGATTTTTACATTTTTATATGAAAAAATTTTTCAATGCTCAGTTATAATAAGATTAAAATATCTACTTAGAACACTGTAAAAATAAAATAAAATATTTTATTTTGTGTTAAATTAGTTATTGGAAAATTTTTACTATTTTAGTGGTTCTGTTCGGATCAAATTAGATTATCAAAATTTAATGAATCTTGAATATTGCCAATTAAAAAAAATAAATATAAATAAGTACCCTATAGTTTAAGCGTTTCAGCATCAGAGGTTTGTATTTTTTTTTTTTTTGTGACACCATTTGATTTCATATTTATAACATTTATGTGACAAAAATTGTTACAACTTATTATTTCTTTTTTTTTTTTTTTTGCCAGCATCCAAAAAATACAATTTTTAATTTTAATAAAATTCTTGTAATTTTAATATGATTTTAGCAATAGTGATATTGTCTACAGTGTTTAGAATAAGTTTTAAAAATAAAAATATAAAAAAATATATTTTTATTTTTTTCTATTAGTATTTTCACTAAAAACTACTATGGATAGAAATTATTTTTATGAATTTTCTATTCGTATTCAATTTTTAATTTTTGAATGCTTGAAAAGAGAGAAATAATGAGTTATAATAAATTTTATCACTTATGTGCTATAAAATATTAAAGTGTAAAAAAAAAATCATAAATTCCTAATACTAAACGCTTTAAACCACAATATATTTAGCCAAAAAATAATTAAAAAAGGCATCATTTTCACTTATATTTAGTACACCTCCAACATAAATTCAATTTAAGGAAGTGTACATTAGCATGCAACAAACACACATTATATTGTTATGTCAAGAACAATAATTTTGTTTTCCACTAAAAGTTCTATTGAAAGGGAACTTTGTGCTTAATTACAAGAAATTGAATTTCTTAACCAAAAAAAGAAAGGTAAAAACAAGCCCAAACAAGCAAAACAACCCATGAGAGATGGAATAGACAACAGGGTAGAACCAGCACCCACCGCACTATACATGCAGAAACACCGCACTACCTGCCAATTGCAAAACCAAAACCTATCATTCAAATTCACAATCTAATATATGTTTCCTCTTACCTTTAACAGAAACTATCATCCAGTCTGTGGCGGAACCAAGGGGGCAAGGAGGGGCCATTGCCCTTTGAACCAACCAAAATCTATTAAGCCCCTTCAAATTTATACTTCTGTCCCCCCTAACATTTGATTATTGTCACCCCATTCATTTCTTGTAAAAAAAACTTAACATATATATAATTTTTTTGTTTAAAAAAAATATTAGAACTTTGCCCCTACCTTGAAATGCTGGGTCCGCCACTGTATCTACTTCTCTTTTTTTAATATCAAGATATAACTTTTTTTTTCTGACATTGTAAATTATTTTCAGGAAAAAAATCGTCCAATAATAATACTTGTATTGTGAGAGAATGTTCAAATTTTAATAAATACCCTTTTGGAAAAACATAGCTAAAATTTGATTGAAGTGTAATATAATGCAAGATTCTTGAATAATTAAACTAACTTTAGTTAAACTCATTAATAATGATGAAAAAGATCAATTTTATTAGAAAGGATCATATGAAATTTCTCAAGAGCAATTTAACAAATAGCAATATATAGTTACATTATTACTCTTCCAAATTTTATACAGCCAAAAAAAGGAGGTGACAAATTAAGTAATACATACATACATTATATTATACTATTTTTATATAGCCAAAATTACAGGGGAAACATATATTTATATATGTTATATATAGATATGTCTATAGTGATCTCTAGAGATGAAGAGAGGTATCAACATCAGAATTCTCAAAATAATTCCTTGATGAAGTTCCAGTAGCAGAAGTGTTGGGCCATAAACTTGTAGGGGTGTTCCTGGCTCTGATATCAGGATGATTGTTGCTTTGAGAGTTAAGTCTGAGGGAGAGAAGAGAATCCTGAAGGGCAGGTTCTCTATTTGGAAGGATCATTTCAGGTTGGAAGGTCAACTTGTTGGGCTCAAAATACATGCCTGAAGCACCACTACTGCTGCTGCTGCTGCTGCTGCTACTACTTTTCCTCCTTTCAGATTCTGATGAAAACAGCTTCAGAAGCTCTTTCTCTTGTCTCTTTTCCCTTATTCTCTGCAATTCTCTAAACCTTTCTTGGAGAAGTGCTATGGAAGAGCTAGCCACAGTTGCATCACCATTTTGCCTACCCATTTGGAGAAGAAATGTGCCCTTCTTATTATTATTTTTTTTTTAAATGGGGTTTCTTGATTTATTAATAGGCTTGTTGGGTGTATATATATAGAGGAGAAAGGTGTGCTAGCTATCTATTTAATGTTATTTTTATTATAATTGATATAGTGGTGATGTAATATAAGCAAGAATCGGCTAATGAGTAGCAAAATCCAAGACGAAAAGAGCCAAGGCTAGTCTATTTAGAGAGGTTGGGTTGGTGGATGTGAAGGCAAAGGGACTTTTTTAAGAGAAGAAAGGTGCAAGAAAGTGAGGCCAAAAGATGTTGGAGAATAGCACTTGGAAGGTTGTCTTGAAGGGAATAAAAGATTAGGTAATGCGGTGTCGGGTTGTCTTTTAAAACTTGGGAGAAGATGGTTGTGGCCTTTTGGAGCTATATTATTACTTTCTTCTGGTTTTCAACTCTCTCACCTCTATTCTTTTTGCCTTTGGATGGAGTCTAGCAAATTGAGTGAATGCAAAACGACAACCAATTCTCAAGAGAATTTTCATTTTTATTTTGACGTTTTTGGATTAGACCCTTCTTTTGTAATGGGAAAAAAGAGAGGAAGAAAATGAGATGTAGAAGCCAACAAAGTTGGACCCTTTTTATGGAATGTGGTATTTTTGAAGCCTTACTCAATTCAACTGTCCATGACCATGAGCCAAATGAGTCCAGCCAGTCTCACCCATCATCAAAGATCCAACATCTTACCTTGCTTCACTTGTTCTTATCGCAAGTTTTACATCATTTATTTAACTTTTTAACTAGCCTAAATTCTGATGATATGCATACAGACAAGTTCATTACAAGACAAAGCAGTTTTGGATTTTTATGTTTGACACACAATCATTGAAGTACTCCCGCAATTTGAGATGCTTTTAGGATGATTATTTCTGCATTGAGCAATTGGTTGCCTGAAAAGGTATTCAATTCTTCTGAATTTCAACAAAGAAAGTGTCAATTTTTTTACAGGTTTCTACTGTGAATATTGGTGCCTTTGTGGTCCTCTTCAAGCAACCTGCGAATTCTGCTTTCAACTTGTCCATATGTGTTTCTGCACATGTTAGGGCATGCTGCCTTTTATCCCTCTGCCAATTTGCCCCACATTAGGGTATAGCTCATGGAAGAATTTTGGGAGGGTGGTCCAGGTGTACTCATTATCATACAAAATAAGATCAATTAGCTTCTGTGTTGTGAACCATTAGCTTCTGTTTCATTTCATGCATTCCCTCGTGTAGTGACCCATTGACCATACCATAAATCATCTACTACTACTACACAAACCAATTTTTGGACATGCCACATGCTCATCAAGCATAGAATTCTCTTGTTGCTCAGAAGTATGCAACTTTTGTTGCAAGACATCTCACATCTCAATCAGAAATATCTCTTCAGTATATGTTACACTATTCCAAAATTTCAGCTGTTTCCTGCTGTTAAAATTTTGATCATCTGGACTTCTGGGGTTAATATAAGGTGTGCTTATTATTATTATTATTTATTTATTTATTTATTTTGGAATTGAATGAGAATTAAACTCTTCTCATTTTCAAGTCTTTAATTGATAGCAAAACTAGTCAACAATTATACCATATTCATGAATAGACAGGTCAGGAATGGAAACTACAAAAAACATCCTGTACCTTACAAGTTCTCTTCTCTATGACTGTATTCTTGCATCTAATCAATCAATTGTCAGAAATATCTTCGCACTGTATCTACCACATGTTTCCAGGATGAAAATATATTCAATAAGTTCATCAGTAAACGAATTAATAGACTGCCAATTAACTTGGTAGTGTATACACTTGTGGTTTTAGACTCAAATTATTATGTCCGGAGATAAATGAGTTTCCTCTTATCGTGTACCTTTAGTGTTGCAATCACATTGAAACTTAAAATCCATGCCATGGCTACATCCAGACACAGCATATTCCTGCCAAAGAAAAGCAAAAATGGTCAGGCATGTGAAATTGTCTTCCTCTTACTATGGTTTCACTCAAAATTCAATTTACAGCTACTAAGAAATATGCTCTAGCATGTGAAACAAAGATGCCCGAATGCATAGCTTCAATCTTAAATTTTACATTATTAACATTTGACACTCTTTGAATTTTATTAATTTATATAACGCCTCTAAACTTTTATTTTGAACCTATTCCACCCTAAATATATATTCTTCAATTCTATTTAACTCATGTAATACCAGAGTGAACAAAGGCTTAATTTCAAACGCTTTTAACCACATGAAATGCTAAAAATAACCTTCAAACTAACAAAAATAAAGTCAGAAATAAAAATAAAAAAGTTAGAGAAAACTTATTTCAATCATATTATTTTCTTCAATTAAACATTATTAAAATGCATTTGTAGAATACATTGATTTCATATATTGTTGAAAGTAAATAGGTTCAAAGTTAAAGTTTAAAGGTTGAATAAAAAATAAGAGATGTCAAAAGTTAATCATGTAAAAAAGTTTAGGGGTGAAACTATCCAATTTGGCCAAACAAAGATCAATGAGAACAAGACAGATAAGTAGTTGTGTTGCAGTAAGCCATTAGCTTACTGGTATTCATCTTAACTGGTTCAACTATGCAGACACAAATAAGAAAACCCACCCATTACTTATAAGTTATCATTAATGATAACTTATCAAGAACATCAAGCACAGAATAACTGTGCAGCCAATAGTGCAAGAAAACTTCATGCCACGTAGATGCCCAGCTCCATAAGTGAGATTTTGAAACTTCCGCATAGGACTTTGAGTGGGAATTGAGTATACCACATTAATAACTGAAACCAGATAGAGTTCTATCAAGGAAGTGTTTTTACCTTCTATAATTTAGCAGTAGAGGCATGATATTATGAACAAAAAAAAATATATCATACTTAATCTTTGTAATGATAGCACTAGGATATTTTATTATAATAATGGCGCCACATGAATATAACAAAGCAATGTAGTGGTAGAGGCAGAAACATTATAATGATAGTTGGGAGTAGAGGTGTAAACGAGCCGAGCCGAGCCGAGCTCGCTATGCCATTTAGTGTTCATGAGTTGTTGCGAGCTTAAACGAGCCTAAAGAAATTTTTAAAAATGTAAACTATAAATTAAAATTATACATAAAAAAATTTAAAATAAATTACTTACTAAATAAATTATAATATATTTAATGAAAATTATGATTTTATTCTAATAATATATTTTTTAAATATTTTTTACAATAAAAAATTATATATTATATATATAAAATTAAATTATTAATATATTAAAATTATGAGTAGCTCGCGAGCTTTTATTCAAGTTTGTTCACGAACTTTTAAGAGCCGAACTTTGAATTGTTTAAGCTCAGCTCGTTTAACAGCTTTAATATACGAGCTCGAACGAGTTTTTATTGAGTCGAGCTCCGAATAGCTCGCAAGCAGCTCGGGTCGTTTACAACCCTAATTGGGAGACAGCAATACTAGGATGTCTGTAAAGATACCAATTTGGTGGCAGCATTGATTAGAAAAGTAAGATAACAAAACTTTAAAGGCATAGCAGCACTTGCACCACAGAGTGACAGATTGTCATCATTAGTGCTGCAAATAATAAATTTCACTTATTGCAAGCTTTCAAGATGACCGATGAGAGCATTGTAATGATAGTGGTGGTGTCAATAGCAAGGTGTTAGCACTGTTGATTCTCCACTTGTGGTTGCAGAAATGTTATAGCAGAGATTATATCGCTAACAACATGGATATGCCACTAGTGTTGATGTGAAGCAGAAAAGTTGGTAATAGAGATGAGTGACACAGCAGCGATGCTAGTGGTGCAGACGTTGGTGATGGTAGTAGGGGCAACATAAAAAAAATGGTTCTTTTGTAACGTTTTATCTTTACACTTCTGAACATCTTTAAGTTTTGGACCCACTACAGAACATCTAAAAGAAAACCTTAAGAAATTTCTTTATGAATGTACTTTTTTATTTATCCACTGGCATTTCGATATCCAGGTGATTGGAGGGCTTAGATTTTCTTTAATCCATTTGTCCTACTTAAAAAGGATATCATATCCCCTGCACTGTAACTATTCTCTTATTTTCTTCCTTCCAAATCTTCTTTTGTCAAGAAGAAAAATCGTCACTCCATTCCATTTGCTCTTAAGGTATCTAATCTAAACTTTTAAGTAAAATAACTTGCAAAAATTGTCTATGAATGCAACAACTAGCCTCACAGATGGGCCACCTTGTGATAAAATTTTTCCTATAGCTTGCATAATGAGATATGCCCTTCAGTCCCTAAGAATCCCAAAGACTCAATTATTGTGCAATGCTTAAGCTTATGATTTCATAAGTGTACTACTATACCTGCATCTCTTAGTTGTTTAGTCATGGAGGATCCTAGGGTTAACCAGTAATTATCTCAATGAAAAGCCTGCTGGTTTTTACTAATTACATAAAGAACTTTTAAATATTCAGGAACAATCAGAATTAAATAAAAATATTATAAGTTCTTTAACCTTTCCATCCGCAGAAAGTACTACTTTTTTGCATAGCTTGGGGTGAATATCAGCATATCGTTAATTTCAGAAAAATGAAACTTCTAAAGTGCAAAGCTGTATTTGCACGATTAAGTAATAATTGCAGATGCATGTCTAGAAATAGGACATAAATAAATCATTTCAATCTAAGAACCTCATCCAGCAAACAATGAGGAGCAGTGGCAAACTGTCAAAGAAGGTTGAGGACATGGTTCATAGAAGTATATGTCCACTCTTATCAAAACAGTTGCAAAACATAAATTTCCAATTCTTTCTTTCTTGTTTCATTTTACCTGGATATGATCAGCATCTTCTAGAAAACACAACATACACTCCGTTATTTGTCATTTTACATTCTTCCAGTTCATCAAAAGATTGTGTGCAGTTTCTGGCACTACACACGCAAAAGAAAAAAAAAAGATATATCAAACTTCAAGCTTGTCTAAAATAATTTATAACACCAAAGAAGTAGAGCACTATGCTGTTAATAGGAATGTTAAAGTAGGAATGCTGAGAAATGCTTACCTTTTTTGGAGAATGGAGCTGCAATCCAATTAGAGCTCAAAACTTATATACAAGAGCGAAAAGAATTTGTTAGTCAGGCACATTTCACAAATGCAACCATATGTCGTTATAGAGATAATAATGCACTTTCCAATCGTATTTCCTTGACAGTTATGAAGGAAAGCTCAATTTCCTCAACTTGCTACTGATTTGATCAGTTTCTAATGATTTGCCAACTTTGGATAGTTCTCTTGCCAAGATTACATATGTCTGCAAACTGGGAGGACAGTTTCTAGATTCCAACAAAGAGAGAAACCTCATGCACAAATCCAAATCCCCTCCCTCCAATAAGCCATCCACTAAAACACTCCAAACAATCAGATCACTATTCCACTGTTTATCAAGCAAGCTCTGAAATATATTCTGTGCTTCTTCTGCCCGACTTACTCTGCTAAGTGCACAAATAAGTACTTTATAGATAGACAGATGAGACTGGAAGCCCGTAACTTCCATTAAATTGAATATTTCCAAAGCACAGTCCACTTGTAAATTCTTACAGTGAGCAACTAAAAGTGAGCTATAGATTTCCTTACTAGGGGACAGGCCTTTCTCCTTCATATTTTGCACCAACTGACATGCCTCATTAGACCTTCCTTCTCTACACAAGCCATCGACTAGAGTATTGTATGTATCCATGGTAGGTTCACATCCATTCTCTGACAATCTTGATAAGAGATTACCAATCATTTCAAACATAGTAATCCTCTCATGTGAGCTGCAACCGTACATTGTCTCATTTTGGGCCACAACCCTTTCTGTGAGTAATTGGCATTCCTTCTGCAGTCCTTTCAACAATACACTGTAAGTTCGAAAATTCGGTCTGCAACCCATATTAACCATTTGCTGAATTAGCACGAATGCATGATCTATCCTACCCAGCAAAACAAAACCATCAATGAGTGAAGTAAATGTAACTTCATCAGCAACCAAACTCTTCATCTCCATTTCCTGGAGTAACCTCTCAGCATCATCAGCCTTGCCTTCTTGACATAAGCCATAAATAAGAGAAGTATATGTTTGTGCATTCGGCAGACAGTTATTACTTTCCATTGCCTGAAAAATCTTGAATGCCATATCGATTGCACCATTCCTACAAAGCCCATCGATCAAAGACGTGTAAGTGATGGTATTTGGTTGCAATTCTTGCTGTCTCATCTTAGCACAAAATTTCTCAGCCTCAGAAAATCTATTATCTTTAGATAAACCACTAATGATGGCATTATAAGTTTCGATACTGGGAGGGCAGCCGTTTTCTTCCATCCTCTCAAATAATGACAAGGCGACATCCAGCTTCCCTTCCTTACAGTAACCATCAATCATGGCTGTATAATTCCACTGGTTTGGGCTTATGCCACATTTAAGCATCTCATGGAAGAAACTAGTAGCTGTATCCAATTTACCCCCCTTGCAAAAGCCTGAAATGAGTTCACAATAAGTCCTCTCATCAGGTTCACAACCACTATCCTTCATCATAGACAAAAATCTCACAGCATTATTCATATATCCTCTTTTGAGGTTTTCAATGATGAGTATATTATATGTCACCACAGTTGGAGATGGGCCATCCTTGAGCATTTTATTGAAAAGAACCATAGCCTTCTCAATATCATTGATTGAAAACAACCCCTTTATAAAATGATTGTATGTTTGTGCATTCGCCAAGGTACCATGTTTCTCCATCCAATTAAAAATCTTCAAAGCAATGCCAAATCTCCCTTCTGTACATAATTCATTTATCAATGCATTATAAGTAACTGTGCTTGGAACTAAACCTTCCTTCAGCATTTTATGGTACAACCCTATTGCCACTTCCATTTTCCCTGCGTGAAACAACCCACTAATAAATGCTGTGTATGTCTGCACATTAAGGCTACAACCCCTTTTCCTCATACCTCTCACAAGACTAACAGCCTCATCCACGCGCCCAACATCACACAATGAACTAATTGGCACTGTATATGTATAAACAGTTGGTTCGATCCCCTTCTCAGTCATTTCTTCAAGCATGTCCATTGCTTCATCAATCCTCCCTTCATTGCACAACCCATTAATCAGAGTTGAGTATGTGACTGAATTAGGATCACAACCATCCTTAACCATCCTATCAAACACCTCAAAAGCCTTATCCAAATTGTGATTCCTACAATGCCCAAGAATCAATGAAGTATATGTGAACACATCAGGGCATAAATCAAACTGAAAAATCTTATTTAAAACCAAATAAGCCTCTTGAACCTTTCCTTTCTTACACAAAATATTAATTATAGTATTAAATGTCAATAAACTAGGCTTAATTCCACTACTCAAAATTTGAGCATAAACATTTTGAGCTAAAGTAACCATATCAAACTTTCCCAACTGAATCAAAAGAGTATTAAAACTGTACAAACTAAACCCAAAACCATCATTACCACAGCTAATTCCATTCAAAAAATCAATTACCCTCTTAAGCTCATCCTCATTTCTACAAGCTTTAATCATCAAAATCCTAACATGATCAGCAGGAGCAAAAATTCGATCTTTAACAAGCCTATTTAGCATAGAAACAAAAGAACCCATATCATGTTTGTAAAAATGCTTCTTATAAATCCAATAAAAAAACTTGAGGGCAGTGTCAGTATCGATGTGGGTATCGATGATTTTGGACACATGGTGAGGTCTAAGAGCAGGAGCTAAGCAATAGAGTTCCGGGTTCTTGGGCCAGTGAGGATCAGAGGAGAGCAAGTTAAGAACTTTAGAGACAATATTAGGAAAATGGCTGGATTTGGGAAATGGGTAGCTGTTGTTGCTGGTGGGTTTTGACGAGAAGAGGAGGAAACGAAGTGGGTGCTTCTTGGGGAGAAGTAATGGAAATGGAGATTTGAGGAGGGGCTTTAACATGGCGGTAATGGTGATGAATTGGGTTCATTAAGAAGAAGAAATGGAGAAGTGATGGGTGATATAATGATGTGAATGTTAGGGAGATTTGGAGAAGAGAGAACGTGGTCATTGGAGGACCATTGCTACATAAAGATTGCTACTTGCTACCATTGTGTTGTTGTGTACTAAAATCAATGGCATGTAAAATTGTTTTGCTTAGGGTTGCTGTGTTTAGCCCTTTGGCTTCTAGCCTTCAATTGAAGCTTCAACTTAACTGTAACTTTTATTATTATTTTGTAATTTTTTTAGAAAAATTATATATATATATATATATATATATATATATATATATATATATATATCAATTTTAGCCTAATTTATTAATACATAAATTCAAACATTAAATTTAAATTGAATAAAATTTAGCTTAACTCAACCTTTGCTTAATGGTCTAATGACAGAAAAAAATTTATTTATTTTTTTATAATTTTAATGAAAATCTTTATATGATTTTATTGTTTTACTTTATTGTCATAACTTTTTAATAATTTTTAGATTTTATGCAAATTTGATTTATTAAAAATTAATAAATTTTGTGTTGAGATATGATGTCATGATTTTTTAGTCTTTGTTACCTTAAATAATAATTTTAAATTTTATATTGTCACTAATTAATATATTTTAAGCCTAATAATTTAAAAATTTTAAATTTTACAATTTTCATGTAATTTTTAATACTTATTTAAAATTATAAATTTTAGGGATAAATACACAAATGGTGTCTAAACTTTTTTATTTCTATTTTGGTATATGAACAAATTTTTTTTACAATCAGGTATCTGAACCTGCTAAAAATTTCTAAAATTGTATCTCTAGCAGATTTTACAGGTTAAAGTGCCTATATATTATATTTTAAGTAGTAAATTGACTTAAATACCATTTTTTTATATTAAAATTTATTTTTTTTATTCTAATAATTTTTTTTTATCAAATTAAACAAGAAAAATTAAAATATTATTTTTATTTTTTTAATTAATTATAGTGGTTGAATTTAATTTGTTATTCATGATTTTAGTCATTTTAAATTTTTATTCACTAAGAAAATTATTTTATTTTAATTATAATAAATAAAATTTTATTTATATTTTATTTCAATTAAATTATATTTTTCTTTTCACTCTTTCAAATTTAATATTTATATTTTATTTTATTTTTCTATTATAATATTTTATTTTTATTTTTATTTTACTTCATTTTAAAAATATTCAATATATTTTTTCAAATGTAATATATATATGAGTGAAAACATTACATTAAAAAAATTAAAATCTAATATAAAAAAGGCATTTAAGTCAATTTATTGTGCTTTAACCACAATAATCTAATATTCAGTACATTTAATCTCAAATGCCCTTTTTTTATATTAGATTGGCATAATGCATACACAGCCCCTTGAACTTGCCAGCTTTTTTCATTTTGGCACCTCAACTTACGTTTTTTCCATTTCAACACCTGAACTTGCCTAAAATGTAATTTTTAAACCCCTATCATCACATTAGCAAATCAGCATGTGACACGTAGAGGTGTTTAACTAACCAAAATCTGCAAGTAGAGATGTCAAACTGACAAAAAGTGGCAAGTACGAGGGTGGTGGTAGATGTATTATATCATTAGATTAGTGTATTTTAGGCAAAAAGCGGCAAGTTCAAGTGTTGAAATGGTAAAATCGTAAGTTGAGGTGCCAAAGTGAAAAAAGCTGACAAGTTCAGGGGGCTGGGTATGTATTAAGCCTATTGTATATAATTGAGTATTAATAGTTAATTAGAGGATAAGGCGTGACAAATTTGGTGTAAATTTTTGGATATAATAATTGAAAAACTAAAATATAATGAACATTAAACTTATTATCGTTATTTATCATTTTAATGTCAATAAACTATTTTAGATTATTATTAATAAGTTTGCCTCAATTGTAAAAAATGTTTGGATATCCTGGGAAAGTACACCTTCAATCAATTATATATGCTAATTTGATTGAAAATTTAATTTCTTCTAT
>CATIWO010222501.1:0-11206 GCA_949673435.1 Macaranga tanarius
GACATGAATAATCTAAGTTATCTCTAATCATTAAATCAATTCATGATATGTTTATTTCTTCCATTAATGTTACCATCTTTCAACGTATAACACTAATTGAGATCATATTTAAGTTGGCCAAAAATAAATAAGCATTAAGAACAATAAACATAAAATACATTCTTTAAGAAATCGATTAACTTTCATTAATTAACAGAGATGGTTCTTGACATGAAGATAACTCCTAACAATAAGTAATTAATCCACATCCATAGAATGAAAATAATACAAGGAGATATAGTAAGAGTTGTATAATTTAGGAAAATAAGAAAACATCCGAACTTTGGATTTGTCCTTTTTATCTTCAAGCTTTTCTTTTCTCCTTCGTAATATTTCTTCTATGGCTCAATTGTTCTCTGTTGCTGTTGTATATGTGTTGTCTATCTCCCGAAAATAATAATCATCCATAATATATATGCTTTAGGAAAGAGTACAAAACAAAAGTCATATACTTTGGTCTAAAGAAATGCGACTTATCTGAAAGGTTGCATCTTTTCTTGCCTATGCCGAGTCGTGAAGCCATTGCTGAGTCGAGAAGAAACATGTAGCCATTGCTAACTCGACTCATGAAGATGGAAGAAGACTTGCCGACTCGTGAAGATGATTCCTCTGTGTCGACTCGTGAAGCAAGATGAAGCATTGCCGAGTCGTGAAGCGTCCTCCTCTATCTCGACTCGTCACTTGCATGGAACCAGTGCCGACTCGTGAAGACCAATATGTGTACCGACTCGTGAATTGCATGAAATCAATGCCGAGTCATGACTTTGCATGGCAAAGCCGAATCTTCCCGAGTTAACTCAATTATCCTCAAGTAACCTTTTGACCATTTTACCTTAATATTAAATATTAAACAAACTTTAGAAACACTAGAGTCCTATCCAAATGCATATAAAATTAATCACCAATAATAAAAATCAAAAGCATTTGTGATTGTTAATAAATGCATTACAATTAAGTTAAAATGTAAACATAATGCTATATAATTATGCATGTAAATATACTAATGACCATGCTAATTGCCACAAATCAAAAAGCTTAATATTAGAAAACAAATTTAATAATTCAAGGCTAAGGATACAACAATTACCAAATGGAGAGTAAACTTTCCAATTGAATTCATAAAAAATTTCATAAGTTAAAACTCAAGAATGATAAAAATAGATAATTTCATTAACCACACATGTTAAATAGCACAAACTTTCCTTTTTATTATTGCTCAATGTGAGTGTATTTTATGCTCTTTTCTCACATTTTTTTTATTTTTTTATTTAATAAGTGCATTTTATACTCCGCCTTATCAACAATATTATTATTTTTTTCTCTTTTTTTTTTTTTGAGAAATTTGCAACTCATTATGAATTTAGAATTTAAAACTACCTCTAGACATCATTCTTAAAGCATTAACTTATGAACATTCAATCATTCAAAAGGTAAGTAAGCATTAAATTGATTAAAACTCAAAATCCTTAACATGAAATTATTAATCAAGCTTAACAAACAAAAAGTTAAGCATTAGAAGGAGATTATAACTTATATTCAAGAAAACTACACCAATGTCTCAATTCACTATATTGATTGGCTACAAAAATTTAAGAATGAAGTCCTTTGATCATGAACTACCCTCTGTATGTTAATGATCCTAACTAATTTATATCATAATTCTAATTATCCTAAGTATAACCTAAACTAAAAACTAAACTAATCATTATAAAACTAAACTAAACTAATATGCAATATAAAATGCATCATGAAATGCACCCTCCCCCATACTTGAACTTCATATTGCCCTTAATATGAATCCAAATGTGTGAATAACACACAAAACCCAAAATAAGAAACGAAGATAATACTAAAAAGAAAGGTGCAAATCACTCCCCTCATAGTGGTGAATCCAAAGGAGAAGGTGAAGGTGAAGAGATGTTGTGGCCCAAAATCTCAATGAAGCGTCGGAGCTTATAATTAGTGTATCTTTGCTCTCTCAAAACATCGATAAATTATTGATTAACATCATCAAAGCGAGCATCAACTTTCTTCTCAATTGCATCAAACCAATAAAGCACTTGACTCCAACCCTTATTCCTACCACTAGGGGCATCAATATCCTCTATCTCCTTATCTTCAGGGTGATCCCTTATAGCTCTAAGCGCTACTACAGTTTTATGAGAACAGTAAACATGCGGGTTATCACTAGTGGAATACAGTCAAAAATACTTACGGTTGTGAGCCACACGGAGCGTATTGCATTCAGTAAGAATTTCTCCTCTAGTTAAGGCTATTTGGGTAAGGAGACCGGTGTAAGAAACCCTCATTTTCGTGCCCATGGGGTTAAAGAGATAAAAATGCAAGGCCATTTCAAAAACAATGTGCCCCATTGAAAGTGCAACATTGGGTGCCTGTATGATATGCCATATAGTCTTCAAAATAAAGTAAGTTGTAGAAACTTTCTTATTATTGTGCATACACCATGATAGAAAAAGTTCATTCCTAGACACCTTAGTGCTTTCTTGCTTACCAAAAATATTGTGCCATGTATTTATGCATAAGCAAATAACTATGGTCTATAACGAATCCATTAGGTGTTAAGTGAGCACCCAAAAATGTGTCCCCCCCTCTTGCAATGGATTTCCAAAAAAGTGTGTGCACTATAATTAGAGGGTGGATCACATAAACCACCATGAGAAAATCCAAATACACAAAACATCAATTCATGATCAATAATGTATGTATTGCCTAAAAATTGACGAGAAAAAGTGTTTTGACTCTTACCCTCTAACTTTAAAGTAGTGTAAAATTCAAGCATTAATTTATAGTAGGAATCAAACTTAAGAGTCACAAACTTTTTCCATCCTAGTCTATCACATAATTATTCAATTTTCTCAAGCAATCCAATACTACTCAAGGTATTATTATCAAAAAATTTACCTTTCACCACATTTTTATCAAGAAAAGCCTTAAATCTCTTACCTTCCTCATATGTACTAATAGGAAAATGAGCATCATATTGGTCGGCAAGACCGATTACCTCTTCCTCGGTCTCATGGAGAATTTGCTTACCTTTGCTTCTATGTGCAGTGGTTGTTTTCATTCTAGGCCTTGCTCTTGATGTGAACGGTCAATTGTAGGGGAATAGGCGATACGTGTGAATTAAGAGGTAGGTTGAAAGAGAAACAAAATTGGGGAGCAAAGATGAAGAGTGGCCGAATGTAAGGAGAAATAGAGGAAAAGGGGTTGAAATTTAAGTAATGAATAGGAAAAAGTTGAGAAGGCTAGGAGAGGATAGTGGTGAGGAGAAGAAGGGGCAACCTAAATATGAAAGGGGAGTGGAGAATGAGGCCTGATTGCTAATCAAAAAAAGAGGAGGAGATATTAATGGAGAAAACATGATAGAAAAGGAAAGAAGTGTTAGTTTAGAAAAGAGAAAATAGAAAGAAAAGAAGAAAATAGAGAAGAGGGTGGCCGAAAAAAAAAGAAATAAAAATATGAAATGAGATAAGAAAGAAAATTTGGGTTGAGTCCTTTTTTTTCATGCAGTGGTCGAGGAATCTGCTACTGTAGATTTGGCTACAATGACAGTCAAAAATTAAGTAAAGCCTTTAGAGGACCGCACTGCGAGAGCATCTTGGAACCGCGTGGGCAACCAAGATAAATGTAAAATTCTAGACAATAGAATGAACGCGGCTACGAGGGCAGAAGATAGCTGCGCTAGCAACCGAGAGGATCACATAAGTTTGAAAGGTACAGCTATGAATGTAGGTTACTTACTGTGAGAGCAGCCGAGAACCAGGTATAGGATATGTATTCTGGGGAAGCCTTGGCTGCGAGGGTAGCCAAGTCAATCAAAGCAAATCTGCAAGAGTAGTTTTAACTGCTGCTGCAGTAGTCGGGTCTAAACTACAGCATTTTGCAAATAGCTTAATTTATGACTCCCACATACTTAAAACAAAATAATAAAACAAAGTAAAAGGACTCACAGCATGATTGTAAAATAAACTGAGTCACACGAACTTATTCTAATATAAAAGAAAAACACAAGATACATAAAAATTAATTAAAACCTACATAGAATAACATTAGAATTAAAAGAAAAAGAATAAGGAAGACATGCTAATTTAGGGTCATTAGCTTGACCACTCCCTGGGGTATTCAATTTGAAAGTTGGAAGGTGAGGTTTTCCCTCTTTATAAGCAATAAACCTCTATAATAAAGCTTACACCTCTGCCCATTAGCCTTGAAGCTTTCATCTTTATTATTTACCAATTTCAATGCCCTATGTGGGAAGACATTCTTCACTTAAAATAGTCCACTCCACCTTGACTTAAGTTTACCTGGAAATAAGCACAAATGGGAGTTAAATAATAAAACTAAGTCACCAAATCAAAATTCCCTTTTAAGGATGTGGGCATTATAAAATTTTTTCATTTTCTTTTTGAAAAGTTTGGCATTCTCATAGACTTACAATCAAATCTCATCAAGCTCATTAAGTTGCAACATTCTCTTCTCTCATGTTGCTTTCATATTAAAGTTCAATTACTTGATAGCCCAATATGCTTTGTGCTCTAATTCCACAAAAAGATGGCATGCCTTTCCAAAAAATAGGCGGTATGGTAAAGTTTAATGGGTGCCTTGAATGCTATATAATAAGCCCATAAAGCATCATCAACTTTTGTTGCCCAATCCTTCCTTGAAGTCCTCATTGTCTTCTCTAGGATGTTCTTAAGCTCTCGGTTTGTGACTTTAACTTATCCACTCATTTGATGATAATATGGGGTGGCTATTTTGTGATGTACACCGTATTTCTAAGCAAAGAATCAAACTGCTTATTGTAAAAATACGATCCTCCATCACTAATCACTGCCCTTGGCACCCCAAATCGAGTAAACAACTTTTTAAGGAACCATATAACCACTTTAGCATCATTTATAGGTAATGCAAATGCCTCTGCCCACCTGGAAATATAATCAACACCAACCAAAATATATTGATTCCTCAAGAATAAAAAAAAATGGTCCTATGAAGTCTATACCCCCACATATTAAAAATTTCTACCTCTTAGATCGAAGTCAATGGCATTTCATGCTTCCTAAAAATATTACCTGTACATTAACATCTATCACAATGAAGTACGAACTCTCTAGCATCCTTGAATAAGGTCGACTAAAAGAATCCATATTCAAGCACTTTTGCCGCTATTTTTATTGCACCAAAATGTCCGCCACAAGCTAAATCATGGTAATGAGGCAAGATGTCATAAACTTTTGAGTCAGAATTGCATCTCCTAGTGATCCTATCTCCACAAATCTTGTAGAGATATGGTTCTTCCCACAAGTATTGTTGAACTTCATATAAAAATATCTTCTTCTATTGAAGTGAAATCTCCTCAAGCACAACACCTCCCACTAAGTAGTTCGTTACATCAGCGTACCAAAGTATGGTCACATGTTGTAAAGCCAAGAGAAATAATAGCTAGATGTTTACTATCATCAAGTTCATTCTCAAGTCTAGATAAGTGATCCGCCACTAGATTTTCTCAGCCTTTCTTGTCCTTAATCTCCAAGTCAAACTCTTGTAGTAGTAGCACCCACCTAATAAGATGAGGCTTTGAATCTTTTTTGGTAAGAAGGTATCAAATCGTTGCATCATTTGTATAGATAATGACCTTCAAACTAAGAAGATAAAAATAAAATTTATCCACCGTAAAAACTACTGTTGGCATTTCCTTCTCCGTTGTGGTATAATTAAGATGTGCATATGCTAATGTTTAACTTTTATAGTAGATAATATGAAGTTTATTCCCCTTCCTTTGCCTAAGTACCGCTCTAATGGCATGGTCACTAGCATCACACATGATCTCAAAAGGTAATGACCAATCCATAGGTGTAATGATCGAGGCTAACACTAATGCCTCCTTTAACATGTTAAAAGCACATAAACAAGCATCATCATAAATAAAAGGTACATCTTTAATTAATAAATTAGTTAAAAGTTTGACAATTAAAGAGAAATCTTTAATGAACGCCGACAAAAACCAACATGCCCTAAAAAACTTATAAGTCCCTTTATTGATGTATAAGATGGTAGCTTCTCTATGACCTCTGTTTTAGCTCGATCAACCTTAATGCCATTACTTAAAATTTTATAGCCCAAGACTATCCCTTTATCTACCATAAAATGGCATTTCTCCTAGTTCAATATAAGGTTAGTCTTTTCATATCTCTTAAGAACCCTGTCGAGGTTAGTTAAGCACAAATAAAAAAATCACCAAAAACAAAAAAGACATCCATAAATACCTCTATGATTTCCTCAATCAAGTCAGAGAAAATCACCATCATACATCTCTGAAAGGTCACACGTACATTACATAGCCCAAATGGCATCTGACAGTAAGCAAATGTGCTATAGGGATATGTAAAAGTTATTTTCTCTTAATTTTCAAGAAAAATAAAAAATTTACTATAGTTAGAGTATCCATCTAGAAAATAATAATATGCATGTCCTACTATCCTTTTCAACATCTGATCTATAAAAAGGAGTGGGAAATGATCTTTCCTAGTAGCGGCATTCAACTTCCTATAATCTATGCAAACTGGCTAACCATCCACTGCTCTTTTAGAAATTAACTCCCCTTCGTTATTCTCAACCACTGTCATTCCACTCTTCTTAGGCACACACTGTATAGGGCTAACCCATACACTACTAGAAATAGGATATACAATTCCAGCATCTAACAGTTTTACTATCTCTTTTTGCACTACCTCTTTCATGTTTGGGTTTAACCTTCCTTGCCCCTCAGCTGTGGCCTTATACCCATCCTCCATATGAATCCTACGCATAACTATAGAGGAATTAATTCCTCTGATGTTAGAGATTTACCAACCTAGAGCTCGAATTCTCCTCCTCACTACCTCACACATTGTTTCCTCCTGTTCATTGGATAATTTATCTAAAATGATAATAGGCAATGTATTGCCTTCTCCCAAAAAGGTATATCTGAGGTGGCTAGGTAATAGTTTAAGCTCAAGCTTAGGAGGTTTTTCAATTGAGGGATGGGTTAGGTTGTCACTTCTCACCAACAACTTAGGTTTAGTAAATTGGTGCTCCCCCCCACTCTTAATCCTAATCTCACTCTGCTCATCCCCAATGTCCTCAATCTTATACATTTTCACTTCTCTCACACACTCATTAATCACCTCTACTCTCATACACATCTCTTTTTCTAAATGGTATTTTATTATCTTAGACGTTACAAATTCCACACTCTTATCACCAACTCTAAGAGTTAATTTACCTTCAAATACATATATGAGAGCTCTCTTAGTATTAATAAATGGACGACTAATAATAAGAGGACAAGTTTTATCCTCCTCAAAATCCAACACCACAAAGTCAACAAAAAAAATAAATTTATCTACCTTAATAAGCATATCCTCTATCACCCCATGTGGCTTTTTGATCGAACGGTCTGCTAATTGAAGTGCCATGTTCGTAGCTTTCATATCTCTAAGTTCAAAATCCCTAAAAATAGACAAAGGCATTAAATTAATACTAGCTCCTAAATCACGTAAACATCTAAGAAACTCACTAGTACCAACTAAACAAGGACTAGAAAAACTCCTTGGATCCTTCAATTTGGTTGGTATCTTATGAGATATAATTGAACTGCACAATCTCAATGTCATGCCATCTACACTTATTGTTGATGATGTTCTTTAAGAATTTAGCATATTTAGGCATCTAAACAAGTGCTTCAGTAAAAGGTATATTAATTTGTAACTTTTTAAAAATCTCTACAAACTTAGAGAACTACTGTTCATCCTTCTACTTCTTTAACCTCTGAGGAAAAGGTATCCTGGGAGTATAACTGAAGATGAAGATTGTGAAACATTTTCCTTATCCTTCTTGCTTTCTTCCTGCTCTTCCTTTATGGTGTCCTCTGCTATCACATAGTCATCTTCTTCCTTGGCCTCAACTTCCTTAAATACTTTTGCATAAGATTCCACTACTTTGCCACTTCTTAAAGTCAAAAATGGTATTACTAAAAGTTGTGCACACGTACTTACACATATAATGCTTGGTAAAATTCAATGAGAAGGTTTTATATTTAAGAAGATAGATGGATATGTGACTTTGAAAATGTTTACAGTTGCTATAATTATTTAAAAATGACATATATACATATATAAATTAATGTTGATATACAAATTCATTTCAAGTGTTAAAAATATTGAGTTTTTAAGGAAAGTTTATTGCAACAAAATGTTGGCATTGGACGATATTACAATAAATATTCCAACAATATATTCACTACTAATTCTACCAAGGTTCGAGCTAAAATGTTTGGTGGCAATAAAATTCATTATTGTTGCTCTTTAAGTTTTAAACTACTCTTTTCAAAGCACTAATCTTAAATTTAAATGAAAATTATAAAATCAGCAAGGTATGTGTCAACATATATCTGTTAACTAAATTCAGTGAAGAAAGTTTTTGCAAAATCAGTTTTACTATTAGCCCTTAGTATCCATGTTTAGACTTACTCAAGGGAACAAAAAGACTGATTAGATGATAAACATATGGCAATTGCATAAGTAGTCGTTAAGACATTTTACTAATATCTAAGGATTAAAGTAAGAAATTAAGAAATTAAATTGTTACTATTGCTATAAGCAGTACCGATGAAAGTGTGACATATATTATACATACCTGAAAACTTTATCATCTTCATTTTAATTATAAAATGTGCATTGTTAAAGAATCATAAACTGCTACAATAATTTGCGAAATGTGTAATTATCTTCTACCATAAATTTACAATTATAAGATAAGGTAATCAAGGTTTCATTTAGTATTATATTATAATTTAATACTTGTATTGTACGTATATAGCTAATATCTTAAATCAGAATGTTATATTATCAACCAAAATAGAATATCCTCTTCTACCACTTCACTCACAAGTAACCACACACATCTCATCAGCAGACTTATTTTTGGCATTCATCTTATTTTCTATTGCACATTCAAAAAGGTATCTTATCATTCGTTAGACCCCATAATAATATATTATGTCTCGTGACATTTGGACAATTTACTTTTCAAGATTTATTCATCTTGACTTCCTGGAAGCAATTTTAACCTCTTGCAACTCAAATATAACCCTTCATAACTCTTAGAAGTCAGCATGGTGATTCTAATTAAAATCATTATTTACACACAGTTTCAGCTAACTGGCATACATAATAATGACTCATAACGAACCTCAATGCCTTCATCATTCTATCGTTGAATAGTTACATATAAATATAGAAATAACTACATCCATAAACTAATACATGACAACTCCATAGAAGGTCATTAATAAAGGAGCTGTTTGGCATTTTACATAAAGACAACCATAAATTTTCTAGCAACTAAGAAATTAAAATCAAGCTTGAAAGCTCGAAAATAGCCAAGTAAGAAAATTTGAGTGCTCTCCTATACTATGTCTAATCACCATATGTTAAATTTTTTTCTTGAATTTTGTTTCCTACTTTTCATTATATGTAGTCTTTCTTCATTAAATTCAAGATGCTTTGGTTGTAAATTTCTTGAAGCAACTGCTCGAGACTTGAATTGTTTATTTTTAAATTTTTCTGCTTTCTCAACAATTGCAGACTTCTCTATGTTGATCTCATGTAGTAATAAGAATAAAGCTATGTTTAATCTTTCATCTTCACTAAAAAAACTTACCTTGTTGGTGGTTAACTATATTATTTCCTCCTGACATCATTTTTTTATAACAAAAATGCCATAGTCATAACTACATAAAAAAATTAAAAAAAAACACAAATAAATTATCTTATAAGACTACAAACATTAAAAAAATAAAAATAAATATTCATTAAACATTAAAAAAAAGAACAATACATACTTATTATCTTGTAGAGGTTTAGACAGCTGCCAAATAGAGATAAAAGAGTTAAACGACCATTCTTTTAGAAAAAAAGTTGTTTATTTCTTTTTTAAAATAAAGATCGAAGCAACACATCTATCATTAATGAACAATATAATTAGTTTTATATACAAATAAAATTTCATAATCATAAACTAAATAATATGTAATTTGAAAAATGATTACCAATGCATATAATCTTTTGGAATGAGAACCCTTCATTAGCATATCCATAGATTTCCAGTACACAATCATTTTTTTTGTATCATATCACAAATATGTAAATAAAAATGCTCTCCAAAATCATCAAACATTGTAATGAATATCTAACAAAAAAAAATCATAATTATCAATGAAAAATAATATATATATATATATATATATATATATATAATTATGTTCATAATTACCTTTCGACAAGCAATAAGTGATTTGGCCATGAATTTTTCTTCAATTTTAGAACTTCTCATGAATTCATTAAAGTTATTAGGATCTTCAATAACTTTTATCTAAAAAAATAAAAACAAAAATTAACTCATTATTTTTAAATTCAAAAAGAAAAAAAGAAATTACCATTACCGCCACACATGTCGGCAAAAACTAATTAACAAAATATCATTTGCCTTTTTGATATGTACTAATCCGCAAGCGTACAGAATCGTATCAAGTAGTAAATAAAAATATCGTCCCACAGAGATTTGGGGTTGAATACTGTAATACTTACAATGCTTATTTGTTTAGACAACGAAATAGAGTTGGCATCTCAAAGAAATAACACTAAACTAAGAAAGATAAAAACACAATTCAAATGCAATTTTAAAAGCTAGGGTTCCTTATTCTTAATTGACCATTTCAAAGGATTCATTACACACCTAGGTTTATACTATTTTTAATTCATTTTGAAGGGATCTTAAGAACTATAGATTTTCCTCTCAGATAAACCTATAATTAATTAAAGATTAATCAACATTAAGTTAACCGGCTTTCACCAACCTAATGCCTTTTAATTCTAATTTTAAACACAACCTTTAATCAATATTCATTCACTTAATTGTCTCTCAACTAACTAAGCAACCAATAGGTCATTGCCATTTTCTACAAAACATATCTCTCGATTAAGCCTATAGTGTTGATTCAGTTCTAGGTTGATCAGTCCTAAAACAACATTGAGTTCAACAACAACCAATGAATTAAATCTAGCAATCTAACATAATCACAATAAGCACATGGTCAATTCAGAAT
>CATIWO010222561.1:0-11571 GCA_949673435.1 Macaranga tanarius
TTGGTAGTAAATAATTTTATTAAGAGTTTTATATATTTAGAAACTAATATTATTAATAAAATTTAAAATATTAGTACTAAACCAATCAAACCGACCTATAAATATATATAAAATTTTAAATATACTATGAATTCGGTTCAGTTCTATTTAATAGATTTTTTTACTCTTAAAACCGAACCAAACCAAACTTATTTTGGTTCGGTGTAAACCGAATTAACAATTTTTATCATGGAAACTGAACCAAATCAGTCAGTTCGGTTTGATTTTCGGTTATTTTTCCTCGCCCGTTCATCTCCATCTCGATGACGCCGTGACCACTTTCTAAACATCTGCAACAAGAAGAAGAAAAAATAATAATTAAAAAAAGGTAAAAATTCTTATGCTTTAATCGCACTTTAATTTAATTTCTTCGATTCTTATGTATTTATGTATATATTTTTTTAAAAAAAATTGCGATTTTAATTAATTATAATAGCTTGTGAAATTTCATTATTCAGATGTGCAGATTACGGTTACTAATATAGAATTTAGGTGTTTTTGATATCCTTAACAGTTGCAGTGAAGAATGTTAGGGTTCAATTCAAAAATTCCTTGAAAAATAGAGCCAATTTTGGCAATAATATGTCTTTTTTTTTTTTTTTTAATTAGGTTGCTTGAAAGGTGAAAATGTTTGTTCGATTGTTCGTTTGGATGTGTGCAGGTTGATAAATGGATGAAAGGGAAGGCCAGGCGCTGAAAACTGACAGTGTCAATGATATTTATGGTGAAATGATGGAAGAATTTGAAGCGGAGGAGGAGGAGGAGGAGGAGGTTAGTAGTTGTAAGAAGAGCGGTGATGCTGAAAGTGAGGTAGATTCCTTTGAGGTGGTAGAGAAAAATGATGAAGAAGTGGTTTTGGTTATTGGTGATGCGGAGGAAGGCTGTGATGTAAAGGAATCTGGTTTGGTTACCGGAGGTGAAGAGGAGAAAGAAAATGTGATGGTAGAGGGGATGAATTATGAGAAGATGGATAGTGTTGCTGCTGAGCTATCTTCGTTTGAGCCAGCTGAAGTGGATGGGGAAGAATCAATTTTGATTTGTGGTGGCAAAGAGGATGAGCCAGCAAAGCTGAATGGGGAACAAACAGTTTTGATTATGGGTGCTGAAGAGCTTATAAAATCTGATGATGTTATTGCACATAAAGGTCAGAAATCACATGTAATGGAGGAGTTTAATGCCATAGAGAATGCTAATGATGACGTGGTTCATGAAGAGGATGCAAAAGAAGTAGTGAAGAATGAACGACAAGTAGAAGTTATTTCCAAGAAGAAAATGGGTAAGTCGAAAGGAAAAAAGGTATTGAAAAAGAAGGTACCTTTGAAGGGTATGAATGAAGCAATTGTAAACAAGGGCAATTGCCAAATAGTGGAAGAGTTGAATAATAAAGAGAATGATGATGATGATGATGATGTGCTGCGTAAAGATGATGCAAAACAAGAGGTCAAGAATGCAGATAAAACAGACGAGATTCCCAAGAAGAAAATAGGTAATTTGAGGGGGAAAAAGAAAAGAGGCTTAAAGAAGAAGATAGCTTTGAAGGATGTGAAGGAACTGATCAACAAGGGTACAAATGACCAAGAAGCTTCAAACAAAAAAAGACCTAAGAAGGCGAAAATTGCAGGGATGATATTTATGTGTAGTTCTAACACAAAGAAGGATTGTTACCATTACAGGGTTTTAGGTTTGCCTTCAAGCAAGAGAGATGTTGTTCTAAAGATTTGTGAAGGGATGAAACTATTTTTGTTTGATTTTGATTTGAAAGTGTTGTATGGAATCTACACAGCTGCAGGCCCTGGGGGTTACAACATTGAGCCCAATGCTTTCAAGTCTGCTTTCCCTTCTCAGGTTAGCAGCAATGTATTACATTTCAACTTCGTTATAATTTATGATGAATGGACTCATTCCGTAGATTTTGCTAGTTGTAGTTTTAGGCATATATCTTTACTTGTACTCTGAGTCTAATTGCTCTCATATGGTTTGCTATGTGGATGCCCCTTGTATACTTATCCCTTTTACTGCTGTGTGAGATGTGCTAATAACTCAAAATTCTGAATGTTTTTCAACCAATAACAAATGAACAATGAAAATAGATATCACTTCTTCATATGAGCTCATATGGAAAAAAAAAAATCTTCATATGAAGGAATTGTTTGTGTTGGTGTCATCCCATTCAAATTTGTTACGTCTAAAGCATTTAGCTTAGGTAACTGAGACTTTTTATAATTGGTTGAACTTGCTAATTGTTTGTTGGTTTTTGGATTTCAAATTTGTTACTCTGTAGCATTTATTGTAAGTCTAGATGAGTTACAGTTTAGCACATAGTGTACGGTTGCTGACGTTTCTCTTGTTTTGGGCCACTTTCAATCTTAGTTGTTTTTAATTGTATGTTGATTTTGGGGCTTTAGTTCTTCTCTTCATTCTATATGGACATGGAACCTTATTTACCAAATCACTATGTTGGTGATTGTTTGAATGTGTTTGATTTGTGTTTTGGCCTTCATTTCATGGCTAGTATATTGTTGACCTAAAATACCTGATTTATTCTATTGGGTATTGAACCACTTTCTGTGATGTCCATAAATCATATCTGTTAGAGTAAAAATGAGGTGAATGCACAAATTGAGGACTATTCAATTAATGAATTCTTCCCGGTTAACTCAATTAAAAGGTTAACTTGATTTGAAGGTTCTGATCTTAGGCCCTCCATTTGTCAAATATGCAACTTCTAAATAGATTTGAGGGCTGAATCAGTACAAACTACCTCCTTGCTCTGAAATTAGATAGAAGGGTAGCACGTCTTTCGTTGTCTAAGCCCTAAGCTAATGGTTTGTGCGTGGGACTTGGGTTCTCTTTTAATGGTTAGACTAGAGAGAGAAATACCTTCTTGCATAAGAAGAGGCAATCTTCTTTCTTTTCTCTTTTTTTAACAATATGCTTGTCAAAGTATTATGTTTATCAGAAAAATGAAACAAATTGTTTTAGTGATCACAAGTGCATAGACCAATGTCCATTTTCCACAATAGACATTTTATCATTTTTGGGCTTATAGCAATTATATTTACCAATAACAAATATATAGCATATTTTGAAGGGGAAAGGTAAATATATAGTTTAAGAAATATGGGAATCCCAGTGAAACGCTAAGCTTACATACATACTGATTCAAATATTCTAAGGTTTATTTAAAACTTTGAAGGTATTTAGTTATGCATAGAAATGTGTATATATCTAGGGCGGAGTCTCTATACATAATGTTCCGTTGTCAAAATGAAGGTTTTCCTGCTTTTTGTCATGCTCTTGCTGTGTGCAACCTAGGCTTCCGATATGAGGTGAGCCTGTAAAATCTAAACTAGGGAAAACTTGGTAGATAACCATGTCTGAACCCCAGTTTGTACACATTTGGAATTTTTGCCAAATCCAAGCAATAATGATGGGCCAATAATGTAGTCTTTCTTGGTAAATTATATAGTCAAACTCGAGACCAACCATATAGATCATTGTCTCTTCTATAATTATGTTTGGAACCAAGTTTTTTATGAGGTATCGTAATACTGACCTTTTTAAAAAATGCAATTCTAGTAATTTGTAGTCTTCCTGTTTAATTTTTCATGAAATATGTTACTTTATGTTACTCTTTTGGATTATTCATTTTATTTTAGACATAATTCTCAGTTGCTTGAATTACTTAGACATCATCCCAAGTTCTTGTTCACTTACAAGAAAATGGAAGATTATAAACCTTTTCTGGATTTTGGCTGTTGACAAGTTCATTAATTGTAACTTCTGTTCTTCTGTATAATGTCATTTAGGATATTAGCATTAATGTTGTGGTTACGTGATTTTTTTTTTTGCACTGTGTATACCTGCTCTGGTTAAACTTGAGACAAATGACGTAATATGTTGTGTGTAGGTGCGGTTCAGAGTTAATGAAGAATGCTTGCCACTGCCAGAGAAAAAGTTCAAAATGGCCATCAAAGACAATTACTACAAGAAGAACAAGTTTGACTGTCAATTGACATCAGAACAGGTTTGACTTTGTTTCACCATGGATTTAGAAATAAGACGTGCTATTAGCATCAACTAATGAAGGATAGTATAGCATATCTGCATTTGACAATTGATATTTGCTTCTTATACTGGTCCATGGTCAATAGGTGAAGACTTTGTGCAAGCTTTTTCGTGCTGCTAACAAAAGCTCCAAATCAAAAGGGTTGAACAGAGATCTTGAAGCACAAACACGTAAATTGCTTCCCAGTGAATCTCATAGAGCTTGGAGCAATGGCAGGTCAGCAACCTTGACAGAACGAGAGAGAAGTAGGAAGCGGCGCCGTGAAGCAGAATATCACACATTTGAAGATCGTGGGAGGAGTAGAAAGTGGCGCAGCAAAGCAGAAAATCGCATGTTCAAAGATCAGGATAGATCTAGGAAGCAATACCATTATGCATATGAAGGGGAAGTTTATGCATCTCCTGTTCCTGCCCTATCACGTGCGCCTCTACCGCTACCACCACCACCTCTTGCATTCTCTCCACGATCATATGCTTATGAAAGGACTTCAGAAATGAATGCTTATAGAAGTGATCCACTCACTGAGCATCGGGACAGAAGATTTCGAAACCTGGAGTTGAGGCATCAAGAGCATATTGAACCAGGGAGGGACTTATTCCCTGAGCATCATGATGGATGGTTACGAGATTCAGCATTAAGGCGTCATGGGGACATTGAACACCATGATCCCTATGTGTACAGGGACCGTCATTTGTACCATGATCGCTTATATTCTACTGCCCAGCGATCTGAATACCAACATCATTCGAGGAGGACATCACTTCATCGTGCTGCTTCACCCCATAATTCAGGGCTATATGACCGGTATATTGGTACTAGTTCCCGGTACTGAAAACTGGGAAGGTTCTAAAAGAATAAAAACTGAAGATGCAATAATTGCATTTTCGTCATCTGTCCAACAAGCAGTGAGCAGCAGCAATCACTGAGGCAGATGCTGCTATTTCTTTTGGAAATGTTGAAATCTCCAAGTATGTGCTGGCTAATTATGATTCTAGATGTGTAATTTTTATAGTTCTTTTCTATTGGTTGATATAATTACTGGACAAATTTATCTATATTCCATAAGGCATCTGTGGCTCTTCTTGGGGCTAACATTTGGTAATCTGTTGTTGTCTGCATTTCTTTTACTTTGTTGGTTCATACGTTAGTATTTTCAATTAAAACAAGCTTAATCGTTTCCCCCTCTCTTACATGGTTAGGAAATTAATAGTCTTTCACCTTTAATCATTACAACATTAAGAATTAAAAAATACCCAATTTCCTTTTAAACTTTATTTACTAAACATATTCATGGGTTAATTAGCAATGACCCCTTCAGTAAATAATCTTCATTAATTAATCCTCATTACTTGGAGAATGTAATTCATGATGTTGCAATTAATCTCAGGGATGGGAACAACGGGTTGCCAATTCCAGGTCCAAGCTTCTCCAAGTTCAACATCAGTACCATGAACTAATCCAAGTTCAAGAGATTTTGTTGGTCATTTTACTTTTTGCCATTTTTGTTTTCCTTGTTCTTATGTGGTGAATTAAAATTGCCTAATCTCTTGTATTCCCTTAAGTAATGTCTTGAATTTGAATCTTATATATGGAGAAAACATGTATTAGAAGAGTCCTCCCTTATGGGTTCATCCTTGTAGTTAATCTCTCAATATTAATTTTTTTTCAAAAAATTTCAATTTGTTTATGGAGATTTCTTTGTGAGTTTGAAATGCAATAGCAAAGGCTAATGCAAGGGTTAGGTTTTATAGGGTTATATTGTTGAACAATTTCTTATTGTAATAAGGATAATGATACATGTTGCTAGTAGCGATATATACAGTTCACGTTGATCTATATAAAATAAAAAAATTTACAAAAATTTTCTTTTACTCCTATTAAGATAGTTTATTAAAATATAACAGTTTGTGACATCGCTTGTGATGTCGCGGCCCGCAACATCAATCTTTGTCCCTGTAGTAAATATGGTTCGGCTAGGTTGGACAAGTTTTTGGTTTGTGCTTTGTCTTCCTCACCGTACTCATCTTTGTGCATTATACGATTTCTTGAATCGGGCAAGTTGTGTTTTGAACAGCAGAATATATTTTTTTTAAAAAAATAAGAACGTTAAATCAAATAATATATTAAACTACACAATATGAGTAGTTTTTTTTTTCTTAAAATTAAAAGAAAATAATTTTACAATTTTGATGAATGCATAATTTGAATTCTAATAAACCGCTAGGACTAAGAATAGAATTATAGTGCAATTTCACAAGTGCTTGAAAATGTTGTCATGTTTTTTCAGCCTCTTCAAAAAGATAATTTTGGAATAATTTGGTTGTTAAGGAAAAAATGGTTTTAGAACTAAGATGGATAAACATATCATCATTAGTTTAGGTATTTTTAACTTATAGGACTACTTGGACCCTGCAAATGTACAGTCCAATAAACAGTAATAATTAAATTAAATGATTAATTTTTGGTTAAAGCAAGAATTGTAGAGTCAAAAATTTAAAAATATCAGGAGAGTGTGAAATCATTGTAAAGTTGATTTTTTAAAAAATTCTTTTAAAAATACAGATGATTTTAGAAAAAAAATAATAACATATATACCCAATTAGGTGAGGTAGGTAAAGAAATGAATTTATGGTGATAATTCATGGAAACTTTGAAATGAATATTATTAGAGTATATATATATAAAAGAAAATAAAAGAAGCAAGAAATGAAGGTGGGTTGGGTTGGACCATATCATATTGTCTTTTGCATGCATGTGACTGTGTGGCTAAATCATCAATTGCTTCTCCAGCACTTTCCCCTTGTGCCTTTGGAATTCTTTCCCTCCATTTATTTTTTTACTTTTTGGGACAAGCCAGATCCTACCCCTTTTCAACATGATTTTGGGCATGGGTAGTTGAGTTGGTAGTTGTAGAAGCAGTTGCTCTTTACTCCTGCTACAACTAAACTATAGGGTGAAGAACAAGACTTAAATATATTTTCAGTCTTTTGAATCTGATACCATTTATAAATTTATTATTTTATTTTTAATTTATAAATAAATTATTTGACGTTTTAATTTGTTAAAAATTTATTTTATAAATACTTTTAAGCTAATTTATAAGTTTACATAATTTTATTTCGATTTATAAAAATATTATTTAAACATTTCAAAAAATGCTAAAAATTATTGACAAATTTTATTTTTACATTTTCTAAATTATCAGTTTGTAAGTTGAGGAAACAAACTAATAACATATATCAAATTTACAGGACTGTAAATATATTATACCAAAAAAAATACAGGTGTTAACATTTTGATGGTGGTAGTGATGTGCATGGAAATAAAAAAAAAAAGTTCTTAGATATGATTCCATCTTTTTCTTTTTCTTTTCTTGCTTGCCAAACATTGAAGAATGTTTTTTTTTTTAAAAAAAAAAACTTAGATAATTAGAGATTGCGTAGAGCTGAAAGCCAAAAATGTTTATAGGCATGCAAGTTTTCATCAAATTAGAATTTGCATGATTTAGCTTATTGGTCCCTAGCTACTTTCAAGTTTCAACCAACAGATTGATAAAGACCAAGCTAGCAAAGGCCCCTTCTCATTATAGCTTGTTTGCTTATTTGAGTTCACTAATTAAACAAGATCATCATTGTTTCAAGTTGTAATTATTTGTTGTCATCCAATATTTCAAACGATTTATCATTAAAATTAGGGGGAAATTTGACATTTGATGTATAATATTGCATCATTGAATATATATATCTTTCTTGTCTCTAAAAATAGAAGTCTTCACGGTTTGCATTTTGGTTTTAACTATATAAGCTTTCATTAACGTGATAATGACTTTACCTAATAAGGGGAAACAACCTAATAGTGTAATTAAAAGTTCAATAAACCTTACAATTCTTAATAAAAATTATATTCAAAAAATTGATTCCGTGGGTAAAATCTCACCAATTTTTATATAAAAATATTTCATAATGAGAGATTATATATTTAATTTTTTTTATCAAATTAGATTATTTTAAATAAGCGCCAGTCATGAACTGTAAACAAAAATTATTTTCATACACGTGAGAACATAATTTGTCAAATTCCATAATGGAACTACCATCTCAATAGCTACATTGATTATTTTTTAACAATTATTTTGCCGTTGAGTTTGCCAGCTAATAGGATTTTTACATTCACTAGATAGTCACCTTGTCTTTCCTTCTTCTTCTCGTTTAAGTGTTAATGGTTTTGGGTGATTTTTAGCCATTTTTTGGCCAAAAATCACTCCAAACCACTTATTTTTTTTGCTTTTTACAATTAAATAATAGATATATTTGAGTTTTATCTCAAATTAGTGTGGATTTTTCCACTTTAAATAATTTTTTGTAGTTGGATTTTATTTCAGTATTAAGTTGTCTGATCTGTCCAAGGGAACTATGGATTGGTAGATTATGATGGTGACAGTTCAAGATGGTGGATACTTGAAGAAAATAGTCAAATCCCGCTCCGATTAGACTCCTTCATCGCATCAGTATGATGTTCCAAACCAAAAAGGTTTCTTTCTATATCCCAAAAAAAAATATTTTAATTTGTTCCCTTGTATTTTATTTTATATATTTTTAGAGAGGAATATTTTTTGTTTATGGTTAGAGTTATTTTCAGTATTTATTGTACTGAACTTATAACTCTTTTATTTGGTGAAATGAAATGTCAAATTTAATTTTTAAAAAAATTTAAAGAACTACATTTTCACATATTTATCATTGGTATCCGTCTTGGGTTAGGAAGGTTATCGTCCCAACCGTGGGTTGGACATGTACTGAGGGGCTCAAATCCTCCAACCCCTCCCCTTCCTGACAACCAAAAAAAAAAAAATCACAATCATTATACAACGTGAAAAGATGTATTCTTGAAATAGATTCTCAATAAGTGACACTTCCAGCTAACTCTTCGGTAGTGTATGAATGCTTTTGTGATTTAATAGGCTAACAGAATACCAGATAAGCTCTTTTCCCTTCAATTATTTCCATCCTCCTTTGCAGGTAACAGGTGTTTTCTAGTTTATAAGACTATTTTAAATAATTTAATGTGGAACAGAAATGTGAGAATTTGAAAGTATTTCGAATTAAAAGCTGATAGTCGATTACTGAACTATTAGGTACCAAAACTTCATATACTTACTGAAATATAAATATAATTAAATGCTAAAAATATATTATTATTCTATATTATGTAATCCATCGATATTAGTTTATATGACTTCTCTATCAATTAAAAAAAATCATGAGAACTTGAGATCCCAGATCAAACTACGGTGCCTCTCTAAAAATTTTTCTTTGAATTTACTACCAACGAGATCTACATGTGTTCCATGCTCATAATTGATAAATAAATCGTTGTTTCTGCGTAATTTTTATAGTATAATATTATTATTATTATTATTAGTCTTTGTGCTTCCTTTTCATTCCCACTGTTAGCTTCTTTGGAAAACCCCCAAGAGAAGAGAAGAGAAGAGAAGAGAAAATAAAAGAAAAGTTGTTTCTACCACATCAAATTCCCTTGTCACCAATGACATGTTTTTATTTGCAATTTGACCATCATTTTATTTCTTTTTAGCTTTGGTCTCTATCCTGTCTCTTCTAGCCACTTAATGGAATATATAAAAACATTTTATATTTTCTTTTCTTCTGTGATTTAAAAATAAAAAACCCATTTCTTCATCCTACCAAAGTTTTGGAATTAAGCCTGCAACATTGAGCTTTGATTGCTCTATGGCCATACTGTTTGACAAGAGAGTACAGAATGCAAACAGTACACACAAAGTCATAAATAATATTATTATTTTGAATGATGGTCTTAATTTTGAGCAACCACTTAACTATTTTTGCCTGACACTATTTGTCCATCTGATCTTTTAGTCAAAACTGGCTTTTAAAGAGAACCATGTCCCTGTCCACTTATTCCAATGTAACTTAACACACTTTTGTTCTCAGAAAATCTGTTGCTCAGGTTGGCTTTTGTAACCCAACACCTCAACACTTGCATAATTTTGAAATCTCTTCTATTGCTTATAATCTTTACTTGGATATGGAGTGGATTCTCTTCTATTGCTTATAATCTTTACTTGGGCTCACAAATCTTATCTTTTTATTTTGTAATCATTGGGCTGGTGCCTGGTAGTTTTCTTGTCAAATGCTTGCTTGTCTTTCATATGCAAGAGGGGATGGATTCAAATTCACACTATTTCTTTATAGGACATCTATTACAAGATGTTTTCATGCCATATATTGAGATAATTTTTGTTTGCATTTCGCAAATAGTGCTAATCCAAAGAAATCAAAGAAATTTGACTTAGGTGGTGTTTGATAAAACTGAAAATTAAGTATTGAATACTGAATATAATAAATACTGAATTTTTTAAGTACTGCATCAAATAAATCTGTTTGATAACTATAAGTGCTGAAAATCATAAAAGTGATTAATTTTATCTATTTAATCTTGTGATATTGATAAATGGGTAATAATTTTTAAATAATAAGAATACAATAATCAATCTAATAAAAAAATTTTAAAACCTAATAACTTAATGTGTACAGGAGATATTTTAAATCAAAAGATTCAACTTATTATTTTAAGTACTTTTTAACTTAATTAAATAATTTAAGTTTGGCTCATTTTGGATTATCAAACCAACTTAAAATAATTAAGTGCTTAATATATTAATTTTCAGCATTAAGTGGTGTTATCAAACACCTCCTTAGTAAATATTTGAATAGAATTTTTTGCTATAAAATGCACTCACATAACTTAAATGAAATTTGTTAATGAGAACTAAACCAAATGGTTTAAGTGGAGGCCTTGAAACTTAAAGGTCTCAAGTTCAAATTCTAATAGGAGCACATAGTCAAGGATTATATGTCTTTATCTGCCAACCCCTATGACTATATATAATTAATGTAATAGTGTTAGTTTGATATTTTTTTTTTTTGAGGGAGTGTTAGTTTGATAATTAGTTGTTGTAATTAGTTATAGTTTGATAATATTGATAATTATTAAATGTTGTAATCCCCCGATTTGAGATGTATCCGACCAAAAAAAAGAAACTTCCAACTCTTTAAATTAAAATATTTATCTTTTTTTTATTGCTTGCTTGCTGGCAATTAGGAGTGAGCAAATGTCAGTTCCGTTTGGTTCAAAAATTTCGGTTCGGTTTGTTAATTTTTTTCGGTTTTAATTTTTTTTCATTTTTTATTTTTTAAATTATTTTATTTATGTAATTTTGAAATATTCTAATAAGATTTATAAGATATATTAATGTTAATTTTTTATATTTATTTTATTTATTAATTTTTAAAAAAATCAAATGAACCGATTCTCTAAAATATATTTAAATACGTTTTGTTAGAATTTTTTTGGTAGTAAATAATTTTATTAAGAGTTTTATATATTTAGAAACTAATATTATTAATAAAATTTAAAATATTAGT
>CATIWO010222679.1:0-57884 GCA_949673435.1 Macaranga tanarius
CTGAGTGGGCAATGAAGTGTAATGCCACCAACACAAAGAGTGGACCCCAATAAGCCTTATTGCAAAACATTAATGAATTAATTTATTTGACCAAATTCATTAATGTGTTAATATTGCAAAAAAAAATTAAAAATTGGGACATAATTGCAAAAATTAAAAGGTTGGGATTAAATTACAAAAAGCTGTAAACGTTTGGATTTGTTTTACAAATAAGTCTTATTTTAAATCAAAATTTATCTAAACAAATGTTCTAAAAGGTAAAGGAAAAAAATATCTCAATTTCAAAAGATTGGTTTAGTGGAGTAAAACCCAATTAAATTTAGGGACATATACACAAATACCCTCTTTTTTAACTTTTATAACTTAAATATCTCAACTTTTCATAAATTACCTCCGTATCCTATTTTTATTATCCGCATGTCCTTTTTTTTTTATTTCTTTCGTGTCCTGCTTCATTTCTTCCTTCTTCTCCTCTGTTGGTTAGCAACGGCTTTTTTCACGTTCTCTTTATCAATGGTTTGTAGCAGTTCTTCCTTCTTCTCCTCTGTTGGTTAGCAGTGGTTTTTTTCACGTTCTCTTTATCAATGGTTTATTTTTGCATGTTGGTGGTAACCGTTTATCTTTCATGTTCTTATCTTGTTCATCTCTTTATTTTTCTTTTTGCTTTCTTATTTTCATTTTATTTTTGAACTGAAATGGTAGAGATCCGTTCTAAATTTTCTCCTTCTGTAACTGAGAAAATAGAAAACCCTAAGAAATATCCATTGAAGGGGAAAAAAGTTAGTTTTGATAAAATAATGAAGAAGTCAATTGCTAAGAACGTACGAAAAGTTGATAAGAAAGATGGTGGTTCTGATATTGAACGGAAGAAAGATAGTGGTGATTCTAGTAAGAAAAGGGCTTCTGAAGTATATGATTTAGGTGAGGAGAAATCGAAAAAGAGATTGAAAGTTAAAGTGGATGAAGGATCTTGCAAGGTAATTTTGATTTTTTTTACTTTTTTTTTATTTAGGGTTTCTGTTTGATTTATTTTTTGTTTTTGAATTGTTATTGCTTTTGATTATTTTATAAGATTGGGAGCCTTTGTTGGCTGTAAATGATTATTTTTCAGCCAAAATAGCATGTTGAAGCAATTGGATTTGTTTCGAGATACTTATTTTGGGTATTTTCTTGACTTACTAAAATTTAAAGTGCAATGTCAGTTAATACATTGTATTTTGTTGAGAGAGTTGAAACAGTCTGATATATTTTTATGTTGGTTTGATGTGTGTGGTAGGAGATTAAAGTTTAGTTTTATTGAGTTTGCTCTTGTCTGGTCTTAATTGTACAGGAGATTATAGGAGTATTTTTTTTCTATATAAAACAGTTTGATTAATAAGTATTTTGGTGGAATTAAAAAAATCAACAAGCAATCAGTGCAGGATTGTTTTGTTTCTAAACGTTGGGATTGTGATGCCGATTGTTTGAAGATTACTTTGTTGTATTTCATTGAGTTGTTTTTATTTTCTTCTGCTTTAGATAGATTGGTTAGTCGATGAACTTTTGATATTGTTAACTGTAGTTTTTACAATCATTATTGTTAGGGTAGGGATATTTTTAATTTTACATTAGAGTCTTTGAAAGGAAAATTAAGTGGGAAATAGAAGAAGCAAGACGACTATTTTTATAGGTTGAATGGTTTTCCGTATGCTTTTCAAGTATGGTTTTATAAATGTTGTCCTTATATTGTTGATAAGATTTGTGAATTCAGTGGTGGAAAAATTCTTTGTTTGCTTAATTGGAGTTCCAGTATTAATCATGGTTTTAAGATGCTTGTGAGAGTTATTTTTACCGAGTCTTCAAAGAAGGTAGTAATTTCAATTTTAGTTTATTTATTTGTATTTTTGTATTTTTTTGATATTTTTTTATTTATTTTTAATAATTTTTTTAGTTAATGCTGAAAAATCTTTCTCCTACTGATGAAGAGAAGAAAAAGTTGCGTTTGATTGAACTTTTTTATAAAAGTAAGAGACATGGTGATGGGAATTCAGATGATGAAGTTATTGGTTCTACATCAATTTTGAAGACGGGTGAAGGTTCTTCGAAGCATTTTGGTGCAGTTTTTGATAAGTTGAAGAAAATTTCTCAAAAATAGAATCTGTTGATGCAGGATTTAAATACTTTTAAAGCTAGTGTTGATAAGAAATTTGATACTGTATTTATCTGTTTAAGAATGATAATTGACGAATTTTGAATTCATGCCACTAATGGTGATGATGATGAGGTATGGTATATTGTTTTGAGTATCATTTGTTAATTTCTATTAGTTTAGTTTATTAGTTTCTTTTTGATGGATTTTTGGTTTCTGATATGCTCTGTATGATTGTTTCTGTTTTTGATTTATTTTAGTTTAGTTTGTTGGTTTTCTTTTGGTTTCTTTTTAGTTTATTTTTATTTTCTAATACGCTTTTTGTATGATTGTTTCTTTTTTTATTTGTATTAGTTTAGTTTGTTGGTTTCTTTTTGGTTGCTTTTTGGTTTATTTTTAGTTTCTGATATGCTTTTTGTATGATTGTTTTTTATTTGTATTAGTATGAGTTTAATTTTTAGTTTCAGTTTGGTTACTTTTTGGTTTCTGATTTTGTTTGCCATTTTTTTATTTTTATGTTATGATGAAAAGAATATGGAAGACGTTTTAGTTAATATTTTTTTATTAAAGATGAAGATGAAGGTACTGATGCAGGTAGAGATAAAAAAAAAAAAAGAAGTTAAAGAAGTTGATGAAGAAGAGGAAGGTGATGAAAATAAAGAAGGTGGTGAAGAAATTGAAGATGATGAAGAAATTAAAGATGTTGTTTTTGTTTTTAAAAAAATGATGATGATGAAGGCGGTGCTAATGGTGGCTCTGCTTCTAACGTAGAAGATAAAGATATAAAAAATGATGATAACAGTAGAAAAGATGTTGATATTGTTGGGAAGAATACCAATCCTTCTGCTCCTGTTGACCCTTCTGTCAAAGCTGGTGAAGAGTCTTCTATCAAAGCTGATGATATTACAGATGTGCCTAAAGTGGTATTTTTTTAATTTTTAATTTTTAATTTTGTTGCTTTTTAGTTTACTTTTAGTTTCTCATCTTATTTTTTGTATTATTTTTATTTTCTTCTTCTATCATTTTATGTTAGGGGGAGAAGGTAGCTGATGATGTGATTGATTAGTGTGCTGAGGCTGCTAAGTCTGTTAGCGTTGCAGCTGAGACATGCAATGATACTTGTTTGGTATATGTTATATATACTATTGATTTATTTTTCAATTGCTTTATGGTTTATTTTTAGTTTTTGATTTTATTTGTAATTTATTATTTTTATGTTAGAATGAAAAGAATATGGAAGACACTTCACTTGTTGTTGCTAATGTTATTAGCAATGTTGTTAGAGCTGTTGGAGTAATGATTGGTGAACGTATATGTTTTTTCTTTGTTCTTTTTATTTTTTTATGTATGATTTTTATTAGTTTAGTTTATTAGTTTCTTTGTTGTTGCTTTTTAGTTTCTGATATGCTTTTATTTGATTATTTTTTTTATGACTTGTATTAGATCTTTTTATTTATGATTGGTTTCTGATATGCTTTTTTGTATGATTATTTTTGATTTTGTATTAGTTTAGTTTTTTAGTTTTCATTTAGTTACTTTTTAGTTAATTTTTGGTTTTTTATATGGTTTTGTATGATTAATTTTGTTTTTGATTTATATTAGTTTAACTTTTTAGTTTCATTTTAGTTTCTGATATTGTTTTGTATGACTTTTTATTAGGATGATACTGATGTGTTTGATGATAAGGGTAATTTCGTTACGCCTATTGCTAAGAAAAGGGATGTGAAACTAACTGATGTAATGAAATCTTCTTTTGTTACTGAGTTTGGCTCTTCCATAGTACTTTTTATCTCGAAAGATTTAATTCCTTTTAGTTTAAAGATTGAAGAACCTTTGAGATTTGATAGGCAGACTGAATTTGATCTTTGGATCAAAGTTAACTTGAAGAAAAAAAAATAAGTATGTGATTGTGGATGTTTAGTTTGTTTATTTGATGTTTTATTTTTGTATTTTAATTTTTACTTTATTTTGCTTGTAGAAAGAAGCTCTATTCTGATGAAGACGACTTGATTTCTCATGGTTTTAAATTTGGAGGAGATATCATCATAAAAAAATCTGGTTTCATACTTTGAATTACTGTGGTCATTGTCTATCTTCTTCTGTAAGTTTTTTTCCTTTATATTTTCTATATTTGTTACAGATTTCTGTTGTTCACTTTTTCTATATTAAAAATATACTGATTATATTTTTTTTCTGGTTTACATCATATAGATATTCTGTTTTACTATTTGAGAAGGAAGGGTAGAATTTTTTTTGAAAATTATTTAAGATTTATAACTACCGACAATCTTTTTGATCAACGGCTTCAAAGCTTATATGAAATATATTTGAGCAGTGGTGGATGTTTCAGTTATTGGTATAAATCACTATACTACTAAATATGTTTTTGGGTATTTCATGGCTTATAATACTGCATGGATTGATATTGATCATGTTCTCTTTTCAATTTTTATTGCAAAAGAGAAACATTAGCTATTGGCAAAGTTGACTTTTAAGGAAAGGTGCTTGTTTGCCTATAATTCTATACGGAGTTCGAAGCATGATAAGATAGTTTTTGAGAATATGGAAGCTTATAATATTTTACTTCCAATTTTTCTTGAACTTCTTGATTTCTGCTCTTCTCATCAAGATATTGATTTTAATGCTGGAATTTTTTCTTCAAAGAAGTCGACTAATCTGTTTGATGTTGTTCTTATTGCTGATCTTCCACTTCAAGAGAAGAAGTAAGTTTTTTATATTTTATTATTTTCAATTGTTTTGTATATCCTTAATGTATTATTTCTTTTTTTTAGTGATAGTGGTGTTTTTATTGCTTCCTTTGATGAGTTTTTTTTGCATGGTTTGGAGATTTCAAAAGAGATGAATATTAAAGAGATGAGAAATCGATATGCTGTTAGTCTGTATTCTTATGCGAAGTAGAAGCAATTTAATTCGTGTGATAGTGATTTTTAATGTCATGGAAGATTGAAGCCAAATGACAAAGGAAAATTTAAAGTTGTTTGATTTTAATGACAGTTAGATTTGATTTTTAGTTGTGTATGGCATATTTCTGAAGAATATTATTAGTTTAGATATTTTTATATGAATTTATGTAAATTTAATATTTTTTTAAGTTAAAATTTTAGTATTTGATTCAGTTGTTTTACATGTTTTTGAATTTTAGTTCTTATATTTAATATATTGTTATTAATATATTAATTTTTTAATAAAGATTTGTAATTGAATTGCTAAAAATTGGAAAAGATAAAAGGTAAATTAGTTGATTAATATTATTTGTTAATGTGAATATAAATATAAGGAGTTTAATATACACAAAAGAATTCTAAAGGAAACAAAAAGTATTCAATATTGAATTGGTTATCATCTATAGAAATGTGTCAGAATATTTCATAAACTAAAAATAAAGCAAAAGTAAGCTGTCTTATACACGTATAATATACTAAAAAGAAAGTAAAAGTATTCGAAAATTTATTGATATGTATTATTTATTATTTTATTTATAATTGTATCATACTTGTTTATATTTTGATAATAAACTAAAGGTAAACAAAAAAGTATTCAAAATTTCATTGGTTAATACTTGTACAATTGCAGCTGAGCGTATCAAATACCAAAAAGAAACCAATAGAAAACTAAAAGTATTTAAGATATAACTATCTCATATATTGAAAATAAACTAAGAATAAACTAAAAAGAATTTGCTTTTTCATTGTATTTTTTTTTTGTGTATTTCTTACATGTCTTTTGATAATAAACCAAAGGTAATAAAAAATATTTAAACTTTCATTGGTTAATACTATTACAATTGCAGCTGAGCGTATCATATACTAAAAAGAAACTAATAGGAAACCAAAAGTATTCAAGATATAACTGTCTTATAAATGCGAAATAAACTAAGAATAAACTATAAAGAATTTGCTTTTTCATTGTGTTTTTAGTGAATTTCTACATGTCTTTTTGTTAAGTCCATAAATTCTACATCTGGCACATTTGTTTTAAGCTTTAACTTCCCATGGAGCTTTGCACCTTCATTTTTTTTGGCCTTCCAGCTCTGATTCTGCTTTATGGAGGGAGCATACTATATTACTGATGTCACTCTGTATATTCCATGTCGCTTTAATTGGAAGTGGATAAACTATTGTTTTATATGTTTGAAGCATTAATTCTTTTATGTAGTAATATGATGCATAGCTGTAAGGTTCTTGATTAAGCTCCCTTAAAACTACCATCGCATGCTCGCACGGTAGGTGATCAAACTGAAATTTGTTGCATGTGCATGTTCTTTGTGTCAGGTATACTATTTCTTATTTTTCCTCTTGAAACACATTGAACAGTTTATCATTGGATCTTTTAACTTGCAAATAATTTTAAAAAATAAAAAGTAATTTTTATAATTTCATCATGCAAGATTAAGAGATAATGCTAATTAATTATATCAGATACTAAATGTAAACTAAAAGTATTCAATACTGACTTTGAGATTGAGAGATTTTATGTAGTTATTTTTCAGCATTTATTTAGGCTTCTTTGCAAGTTTTGTAAAAGTAGCTCTTGCAATGCTTCTATTTGTGAAAGTCCAGTCTTGTATCAATCCACGTAGGTATTCAAGTAAAATTGTTATTGGCAGTACTCGTGCATGTCTGATTATTGTATTGATTGATTCAGTAATATTTGAAGTTATTATTGAATACCTATCGTTAATTGAATGTACCTTTGACCATTTTTTGTATCCAATTACTTGTAGATACTCTTGGACTCTTAGGTTAACTTTATTAATTTCAGACATGTAGTTCTAAAATTCTTCTATTTTATTGCAGTTTGCAGCAGCCAGGAAGAGTTCTTTGATATATGCTGTGTTTTTTTGAAGTTTTTCTTGATATTGTTAATGATGTAAAAGATGAAATAGACATGTGGAGCTTTATGGTACATATTTCTTATTGCTGATATGATGCTTTCATGTCTATAAGATACAAAGCATAACTTTTCCCTCATTTGAAATGCTTTTCTCAGTTGTTCAAAAAACTATTTCCATGATTTATCATTTTCAGAATCAATCACAGAAAAAGCTAGAGGGAAAACTTTACCTGATGCATCTAGTTTCCCTCTAATATATTCTAGGGCTTTTTTCTTTGACCTATAAGCTTGCATGTAATTTATGGATAAGCCATATTCTTTCTTCATATCACTTATGATGTCAGAAGGTATGTAGATTATTTTTATGCTCATGTATTTAGATTTGATATGCTCTGCTATGATAAATTTGGATGCTTGACGGTGACTTCCTAACCTGCATTCTAAGGTGCAGCTGTGCTCATTATTGTATTATCGAATGATAAAGAGTGTTGTATTTTTATATCTTGTCGCTCTTAATTTTCAGCCACAATTGTCATCGAAGTAGTTGAGATAGTACTTCTGATTGTAGGATTTTAGGACTTTGAATTGGAAGTTTTTGGATATTGTATATAAAGTGACCACTGATTTGAGTGTCTTTTTGTATTTGTAGAGTTACTGAAGCTTTATTTCACTGCAACTCCTGTCAAATATGATCAATTACTGACATACAGGGCTTTAGACTTCTTGTTCTTTATTTTCTTTTCTAATATTTTTTGCATATTTAATGAGATCTGAAGTTGTATCTGTTCCCTGCGTATTTGTGCTCTGATTCTTTGATGGTGCTTTTATTATAGTTGGAGAGTCGAAGAATCTATTTTCCTTTTATTTTTCTTGGAAAGTGATGCACAATGGATACTTTGTGCCGTTAGTTTCTTTTCTCTTCAGTTAGATATAGAATTGCAGTGTTGAATCATCTTCTATTTGTAATGACGGTTATTGTTCTTTGACTTGGTAGTTGATTTGTAGCAGCTTTTCTTCATTTTCTATTTTTAGACGGGTGTTTACTAGTTTGATGAGGTTTTAGCAACTGTTTGGAATTTATATTCTAGTAACTTGAAAGTTTTCGTAAGTGAAAGCATCATGCCATTATCCATTGTAATGAATAAATATAAGTAATTGCTCTATTCCTGCAAGTATAAGATGTATGAAAAACGTGAAGTAAACCAAAAGTATTATAAATTCAAAGCAAAAAAAATATACAGAATTTCTGCAAGTAAAAGACGTATCAGAAACGTAAAGGAAACTAAAAGTATTCTAAACTCGAAAAAAAAGTATACAGAATTTGTGCTAGTATAAGGCGTATCGGAAACGTGAAATAAATCAAAAAGATTCTATATTCAACAAAACATATACAGAATTTCTGAATTTTTTATTATGTCGATGAAAATCTGATTTTCTAATTTTTGAAGTGATAGGTATAGATTTTTGACCATTATATGATAGTTTTTGAATAACAAAAGTAATGTATACTATTTGTTTTTATGAGAGAGTGTTTTATATGAATTGTATTATGTCGATGAAAATCTGATTTTCTAATTTTTGAAGTGATAGGTATAGATTTTTGACCATTATATAATAGTTTTTGAATAACAAAAGTAATGTATACTATTTGTTTTTATGAGAGAGTGTTTTATATGAATTGTTTGAAAACTAAAATTTTTTTATAACTTGATTTGTTTGAATTTAATGATTAAAATTTTGATTTGATGAATGAAATTGATTTGAAAGAAATCGAAATTGTTAAAAAAGAGCAATGTACTTGTGACATGCAATTCTGGTTTTTTCCCTTGTGATTCGCTTTTGCTTGCTTTTCTGTTCAGTTGTTTTTTGGTTGTTGATTGAATGAAGTATGTTTTTTGTGTTTTGATTGAAGATTGTTGCGTTTGTAAGAGGAATTTTTATTATTTGGAGGGTTGTTAATATCATTTTTCTGCAGCTGAGGGAGAAGATGGAAGCTGCATTGGAGAAGGTGTATAGCGGTAGGCGTAATTGAGGGAGAAGGTCGCGTGTTTAAAAGCTGGGGCACGGGAGTAATTATTTATGTGGCTAGGGGCACGTGCATAATATTTAAAAAATTGAGGTATTTTTGTTATTAAGTTATATTTTTGGGGTATGCAGGTAAAGATCCCTTAAATTTATAAATGATTATAGTAGAAGGCCGTGTGTTCTAAAATTCTCATCAAATTGAATTTTTTTTAAATAGCGCCAACAATAAAAAAAATAAAAAAAAATAAAAAATAAAAAAGTTCTCATATTCAATATAATATGAAAATATCTCACAATTATAAAACAAAACATAAAATATGCTTAATGTTTAGAAAATTTGTTTTCTAATTGCTCACTCACACTATCCATAAATTGAAGAGAAAGAGAAACGAATGGAATAGAATGGAATTAATTTTTATCTTATTTGATTATTATAAATTTTTAGGAGAGAAAACAAATCGGTAAAAATTAATTTATTATAGTTTTAAAATTTTATTTTTTAAATTTTTTAAATTTTTTATTATTTATTTTTAAATTATTAAATACAACAACATCTATAGTTTTTATTTCCTCCTATTCTTTTTCATTCCATTCCTTCAAAAAGACTTTTCTTCTAGTTCCTCTCTTATTGACATGCATAGAGTTACAAAACTGATGAAAAAAGAAAAAAAAAAAGAATAAGAGGGGAATTAATTTTCACTTTACTATTTATTAATGATTTTTACGAAGAGAAGGAAATTAGAGGGAAACTATTCCTCTTCATTCTTTTTCTAAAGGTGAAAATTATTACACCCTCAATTGAGTATAAAAAATTTCAACTTCTAAAATATATTATAGTTTAAAATTATATTTTCTTTTCAAGTATTTTTCTTTTTTTTTTCTTTTATTAATTATTTTTAAGTTATTAAATACAACAAAATTTACATTTTTCATTCCCTTTCGATCTCCTCCCTTCCAAAAACCTTTTTTTTTCTTCCTTCTATGGTAGTATTAATTTTTTAATATTTCATTTTATTATAATTAGATTCTAAGTATTTTCATTTGATATAATTATGTGTTAAAATTATTTAGCAAAATAAACAATTAGAGCCTATTCTTAACATATATAAATACATTTCTCTATTTCCTCTGAATATATTTTAATTTGATATACTTAAATTATAATGTGTCTATTTATTTTGAATAATTTATTTTTTAAAATTTTTTTGATTTTTTCCTATGAAAAATGAAAAAATGTATTCTAGTTATGTTTTTGAAAATGTTAATAAATAATACATGTCTCAAAAGTAATAACAACAACAACAACAACAACAACAATAATAATAATAATAATAATAATAATAATAATAATAATATTATTATTATTATTATTTTGCAAAAAGAGTATATGTTATTCTAAATTGCATATTATTAAGGAATATTGATGCCGTAACCTTTTCAAATTTTATCATGTCATATCGTGTTGTTTAAATGAATCTTATCATTTTAAATGGATTGTGTGATAAATTACCAACCCTATATTTATATGTTTATATTATTTATTCTAGCCAATATGGTACTTTCTATTGTAGGTTTTTAGCAGCATAGTGGTCCGTTTACCATGAATTTTAGTTAATTTTATTAATATATCCTCACTTTTATTATATAAGAATGTCGTACATGAATTTTGCTTTTTATATCAATTCTATTCAAATCCAAAATGGAGTGTTCATATTGATCATGTGTAATTATAGAATCACAAGTGTAAATTGTATCAATAACATAAAAAAAAAAAAAAAAAGGAACTGGATTTCAAAACTCAATATTTTGAATCTCATAAAAATAGTTTTGTTTTCCCTTTTCACCGGGTAGGGTTAAAACACCTCTCATTTGATTCTATTATATATATCATTAACCCCTTTTTTTTTTTTTTCACTCTCTCATTAATTCTTCTTTCATCAATTAAAAAAAAAAAAAATTCTCTAATAGGCTATACTTGGTTAAAAAATTAGTCTCATTTGTAAGTAAAAATTCATTTGTTTATGCTATTGGCATTGTGACGCCCCAACAACCATAACCAAACATGTGGCCATATACAAATACGCATACGTGGTATTATCAAATATTTCATATAGGAAATAAAAAAAACCCGTACAATTGGCATAACAAAATGCTTTCAAGAAGTGAAGCACTTTATATATATATATATATATATATACCAAACTCATTGTGTACATACATGTTCAGCATTACACATATGCTTGACTAGCATTATATAAGAGTACAAAATATAAAACTTCAATGTAGACACATTACTAAAATGATATGCAGGAGAAAGGTCGAGTACACCAAAGCTCGCTTTGGCCCACCTAAAGACTCAGACGCAAGCTTCAAGCCTTTAACCCAATCAAGACCTGAAAATATTCAACAGCAAAGGGGTGAGCTTACAACTCAAGAAGCAACTATGAATACAGTTGCACCCATACACCAAACACATAAGAATTTTGTTTTAAAGAAGCACATAATCACTAAAAATAAGCAATATAACCATAATTATGAAGTTATAATACCATTGGCACTATATCGAGTGCATTCAGAAGTCAAAATATAGAACAAAAAAGTGAGAACTAAAATATCAAGCTCATTTAGAGAATCTTAAAAATATATTCTATCCAATCTCAAAACATGGAACTTGTAGAGGACTCTTTAAAGTTTTCGTAGCTTCAAACCACGCCTCATTTGGAGCTCTATAGCTCAAGTTATGGTAAAAATGCAAAGACAACAACGTGCAGAAGGAGGGTTGAGTACTGAGTCGGCACGGGTTTGCCGAGTCAGCACCTCGAGTCTCAGGTACGACTCAGCACACTCATGCCGAGTCAGCACGGGCGCATAGAAACTCAACCTGACTCAATTCTTCAGACAATACTACACTCTTTCGGCCATAACTCCCTCTATCGAACTCGAATTCAAGTGATTCAAGAAGCTACGGAAAGCTCCTTTAGAGGGCTACAACTTTCATGAAGGCATATGGACTTAATTCATTTGCATGAATTAACAAAAATGCCCTTAAAATGGGTTGTGATGTCAAAGCACATGACTCTAACTCACATCAAGCTACAACAACACATGCTAAGCATACCAAATCACACTAAATCATTCATCAAGACATAAATATCAATCATTCACAAGTATAATGCATCATTTATTCATCAATTCATAACTAAACAACCCATTCACATATTGCATCTCATTCCAAAGTATGTACATTTCCATTCAACAATTTGTATCCGGCCGGACCTTTCCTCACTTTTAGCTTCATAACTATATTCCTCACAATTCTAATATTATTTAAATGGACATTAAGTGAGACTATCCACCCGGCTCAGTCTCACATCTCACATGGGTAGCTATATGCCCCGCTGAGCTTGCCCATCATACATAATCAGTGGGGACTATCCGTCCGGCTCAGTCCCACTATCACACAATAATCACAATTCCTCACTTTCCTCACATATTTCACCTTCAAGTGAAATATAACACAAACAACACAACATAATATATTTCTATGCAATTAAATTGTAATAATGTCAACATAACCACAATTCATCAACATTCCATCCATACTCTTATTCATAGTATTCCACAAGCACAATTATAATATTAGCATTTCATATACATATTTCACCATTTGCTAATATCCCCATTACATTTTCAATTCACAAAATGGTGGAAATTCATTCCCCATTATTTTTATCATTCCATTTATGCATTTAATTCCATTCAAGGAATACACAATAATTTAAATAGGAAATTAGCATATGTATACAACATACATTCATAGTCACTTACCTCCAAATACTTCCACTTCAAAAAGAGTATTTCCCTTAGTTATGAGTGCTTCCCTTGCCTTTATCACTCCCTACACAAAATCATATATTAATACAAAAATCAAATCTTGCCATTCACTCTAACCTCACTAAATGCAACTAAAATGCTCAATGTTCAACAAGACCTAGACATATACACATAAGTCCAATAATCCTAAAATTACTACCAAAGCTAGGGTTATGATTCTATAACAAATTTCAATTAGAATCATTCAATTTGGACATGTGTGGAATTAGTTATAGATTTTATAATCCACCCGGCTAAAACAGGGCACTCACAGGAGCAAGAAAATGTTCGTCCCTAATTACCCTACTTAACAGAAAAATCAAACAAAACTCAACATACATAAAATATAAAGGACTCTCTAAGGTTTCAAGAACATTAAACTTTGCTCAAATCAGAGTTGTATAACTCAAGATATGGTACAAACAAAATGACTGAAAAATAGAGTATACAAAACACGAATTTGACAATCAATACAACTCAACCAAACCAAACCAACAACATAATTAAAGCTTACCAATTAATCTTCAATTGATATAAATCTCTAATGCCTTCCAAAAGCTTGTAAGAATAAGAAATCAAAGCTCTCCAACTCAACCAAAAATCTACTCTTCTTCTTTCTTACAATCTCTACACTCTCCACTTACAACACACACATAAATATACATATAATAAACACATTAACTATCAACCAATCAAAAACCAACAATATACAACCCAAAGTCTTCTTAATATTCAATACTTAACAACTATAATAAATGTCAATTTATCACAAAACCAACTAATATAATAATACTCTAATATATACACCAAATATCAACACAATTACATCTAAGCCCCTTAATAAAATGGACATATTACATTATGCCCCATAACTTCCAAAATAAGACAATTGACTCCCAATTATATTTGAAATTAAGTCCCTCTCTACCACATACTCATTCCCATATATAGACATAAACCATAATGGGACTCTATATATTCATGTATTCATAATGCATGAACAGTGTATTCTAAAATGTGGGTGTTATAGTTCTCCCCTCCTAATAAAAATTTTATCCTCAAAATTTAATGACTTACTACTTCTTAGAAATAAATACGGATACTTCTGTTTCATCTGCTCCTCTACCTCCCACGTTGCTTCTCTAGGTGAATGATAACTCTATTTTACCTTCATAATTGGAATCTCATTATTCCTCAACTTCTTTACCTTTCGATCAAGAATCTCCATTAGTTCTTCTATATACGTCAATCCCTCAGATATCTCTATCTCGGGCTCTTGTATCACATGACTTGGATCCGATCTATACCACCTAAATATTGATATATGCAATACATCATATATTGTAGACAATTCACTTAGTAAAGCTAACTTGTATGCTAATGGCCCCACTTTCTCCAAGATTTCATACGGCCCCACGTATCTTGGACTCAATTTTCCTTTTTTTCCAAATCTTAAAATGCCTCTCCATGGTGATACCTTCAAAAAGACCTTCTCACCAACTTTATAATCCATCTCCTGGCAGTGACGATCTGCATAGCTTTTCTGACGATCTTATGCTGCCTTCAAACATTTATTGACCAGTTGAATTTTATCCACTGTTTCTTGTACCAAATCCGGACCTTCAAGTTGCCTCAAGCCTTCAATATCCCAATATATTGGGCTTCTATACTTTCTCCCGTACAAGGCTTCATAAGGTGCCATCCCAATACTGGAGTGATAACCATTGTTGTATGCAAATTTGATCAATGGTAGATGATCATCCTAGTTTCCTTTAAACTCAAGTATATAAGCTCTCATCATGTCTTTAAGCGTTTGAATTATCCTCCCCGATTGTCCGTCTGTTTGAGGGTGAAATGTTGTACTAAAATGTAATTTCATTCCTAAAGCTTGTTGCAAACTTCTCTAAAAGTGTGAAGTAAATCTAGGATCTCTGTCAGACATAATGGATAATAAAATTTTGTGCAATCTTACAATTTCAGAAACATACAATGAGGCTAGTTTATCTAAAGAGTCACCAATTTGAATCAGTAAGAAATGGGCCGATTTAGTCAATCTATCAACTATGACCCACACGACATCATGTTTCCTAAAGGTTCTAGGCAAACCCACGACAAAGTCCATTGTAATCTTCTCCCACTGCCATTTAGGAATCTTCAACGGTTGTAACTTTCCTGCAGGTGCTTGATGTTTAGCTTTGACTTGCTGATAAGTCAAACATCTTGTAACAAACTCTGTTACATCTTTTCTCATTATTGGCCACCAGTAGTAGGGCTTCAAATTTTGGTATATATTTGTGCTACCCGGATGCATGGCATAAGGCGCATAATGAGCTTCATCCATGATTTGCTTTCATAGTTCTCCAGTGTCCAGTACATACACCCTATCTTCCATTATCAATACACCAATCTTTACAATTATAAATTGAGAATTAGTTCCGGTTTCAACTTTTTCTTTCATTTTCTTTAAATACAGGTCTTCCATTTGAACACTTCGAATTTGATCTCGCAATGATGGTTTAACTTGTAAGTTAGTTGATAAATGATCTCTCTTAATATCAAGTGTAGTGTTCATTTATCGCAAAGCCACTAGATTGCTCATGTCATAACAAGTTCGCCCAGTAGAGCACTCCACTATTTTCCGGCTCAATGCATCTGCTACCACATTTGCCTTCCCCAGGTGATACTCGATCGTATAATTGTAATTTTTTAACAGCTCTATCCATCTTCATTACCTTAAGTTCAATTCCTTTTGAGTAGGAATGTACTTCAAACTTTTATGATCGGTAAAGATGGTAAATATCTTCTCGTAGATGTAATGCCTCCATATCTTTAGTGCATGCACAATTGCACCAATTCTAGATCATGCGTCAAGTAGTTCATCCCGTGTGGTCTCAATTGTCTAGATGCATAGTCGATCATCCTTCCTATTTGCATAAGTACACATCCTAATCCTTGCCTTGAAGCATTGGTATATACCACATAATCACCTCTTCCGGTCAGTAAAGCAAGTACAGGAGTAGTTGTAAGGGCTTCTTTCAATCTTTCAAAACTATGTTGGCATTTCTCATTCCATTGAAAAGGAGCATTCTTCTTCAATAAAGCAGTCAAAGGTTTAGCAATTGTGGAGAAATCTTTCATAAATCTTCTATAATACCCAGCTAATCCTAAGAAACTTCTAATTTCTGTCACATTTCTAGGTGGTTCCCACTCTTGGATAGCTTTAATTTTCAATGGATCGGGTTTTACTCCTGCTTTAGACACTATATGCCCTAAAAATGTAATTTCCTTTATCCAAAACTTGCATTTATTGAACTTGGCATACAACTGTTTCTCCCACAAAATTTGTGAAGCCACTCGAAAATGCTTTTTATGTTCTTCCTGACTAGAAGAGTAAATCAGTATGTCATCGATGAAGATAATAACAAACTGATCTAAGTACGGTTGGAAAGTCTTATTCATTAATTCCATGAAAGCTGCTGGTGCGTTAGTCAATTCAAAAGGCATCACAAAGAATTCAAAGTGTCCATATGTAGTCCTGAATGCTGTTTTAGGAATAGAAGCTTCCACTACCCGTAGTTGCCAATAACCGGATCTCAAATCAATCTTCGAAAATACAAAAGCATCCTTTAGTTGATCAAACAAGTCATCTATTCTGGGCAAAGGATACTTATTCTTCACTGTTATTCAGTTCAATTGCCTGTAATCAATGCATAATCTCATGCTTCCGTTTTTCTTCTTCACAAATAGTACTGGTGTTCCCCACGGTGAAATGCTTGGCTTAATAAACTATTTTTCTAATAGCTCTTCTAACTGCTTTTTCAATTCTTTAAGCTCTAATGATGCCATCCGATATAGTACAATTGATATTGGAGCTATTCCTGGTATGGTCTCCACTTCAAAATCCACTTCTTGATGTGGTGGCAATCCTGGTAACTCATTTAAAAATACATCTGAGAATTCCTTAACTACTAGCACATCCATCACTCCCAGGCTTACCTTGGATGTGTTAATGATATTAGCCAAATATGCCTCACATCCATCTTTAATTAGTTAAAATGCTATTGTGGCCAAAATTAAGCATACAGGGATAGTTTTTCTCTCTCCCACTAACACCAGCCTTTCTTGCCTCGAAGTCTCAATGGTTACTTCTTTGGCACAACAGTTCACAACAACATGATGCTTGAATAACCAATCTATCCCCAATATAACATCAAATTCTTCTAAATTGATCACTACCAAATCAACATGTAAAGTTCTACCCTCTATCTCTATAGGACATACTCTAATCACCATGTTAACCAGTACTGTACCCCCAACAGGCATGGAGACACATATATTATATCCTAAAGATTTAAGGGTGCTATGACTCTTCAATGCAAACTCATAGGATATAAAAGAGCATGAAGAACCAGGATCTACTAAAATAAATGCTTCATAACCAAGGATTGTAAATGTACCGGTGACAACATCTGGTGCAGTTGGAGCCTCTTGTCTCGTGATGGCATACACCCTAGCTTGACTTTATGTTTGTCCAATGGATTCGGTCGGTGTCGAGGTACTCACTCCACTTCCTCTTCCACGACCTCTGCCCCTACCAACTTGTGGAAAGTTTTCTCCAGCACTACTTTACATTGACATTTGGGATCTTCCAACACCTATACTCAAGGGACATTCCCTCATAAAGTGGCCTGGTTGGTTACAACGGTAGCATACACTAGGTCTCGCACCCCAACATTCTCCGGAGTGAAATCTACCACATTTATTGCACATTAGAGTTGACATACTACTTGTAGATCTCCCTCTCGTAACATTTCTTCAAGTGTCCACTCTTCCACTTCCTTTAGTGTAAGTGCTCCATGTTGATTGGCTAGGTCTAACTGACCCATGCCCTCTAAAGCTTCCCCATTGAAACCCAGCACCCCTAAAGAACAAACCACCACTGGTTCTTGATGAAATAGTAAATGCACTAGTAGCTCTCTTCCTCTTAGCTTCTAATGTGTTTCTTTCTATTATTATTTCTTCAGCTTTAAGGGCAGTCTCTAATAAATCTCTGTAGGTAGGTGGTTTAATGGCTATCCGGTCTTGAATTTTAAGGTTCAGGCCTCTTTCAAATTTGTCTCTTTTTAACTCATCAATCGCCACTTCTTCAGGAGCGTATTTGGAGAGTCTGACAAACTGAACCTTATATTCAGTGACTAATAATTCATCTTGCTTCAAGTTGAGAAATTCCAACTTCTTTTTAGCTTTATAAACAACTGGCATATACTTATCAGTGAATTCCTTCAAAAAGTCAGCCCAGGTTAAGGTCTCCGGTACACTTCTACTCCCCGGCACCATCTCCCACCAGTCCAATGCATCTTGTTCAAATAGAGACGCTGCGTAACTTACCTTCTTTTCTGTTATACATTCAATTCGATTCAGCACTCGCTCTGTATTTCTCAACCACTCCTCTGCTTCCATCGGATCGGTGGTTCCCATAAAAAATTTTGCGTTTTGCTTTCTAATCTTCTCATAATGATCATCTAAAGTACTCTCTGCAGGTTTTTGGGTCACCTCCCTCATAATTTGAACAAAGTCCTGCATAAATGGTGGATATGCAGCTTATGGAGGAGGAGCTTGAGGTTGAGATTGTGTAGGTGCATCTATAGAATGAATTGGTGTTTGACCATACACAGACTCAGATGACTCCTCTGGGCCGATAGGTAAAGCTTAATGTCCTTCCATCCTGACATATGCAACACACATTAACTATTGATCACCTATGACTTATGCATAAAATGTCATGAATGCAATACATTCTCATGTCCCAAGGGAGTCTAATCTCTGATATGATACCACTAAATGTGATGCCTCAACAACCATAACCAAACACGTGGCCATATACAAACACAAACACGTGGCATTATCAAACATTTCATATAGGAAATAAAAACAACCGTACAATTGGCATAACAAAATGCCTTTAAGAAGCAAAGTACTTTTTATATATATATATATATACTAAACTCATTGTGTACATACATGTTCAGCATTACACATATGCTTGACTAGCATTATACAAGAGTACAAAACATAAAACTTCAATGTACACACAATACCAAAATGATATGTAGGAGGAAGGTCGAGTACACCAAAACTCACTTTGGCCCGCCTAAAGACTCAGACGTAAGCTTCAAGCCTTTAGCCTAATCAAGACTTGAAAATATTCAACTGCAAAGGGGTGAGCTTGTAACTCAATAAGTAATTATGAATACAATTGCACCCATACACCAAACACATAAGAATTTTGTTTTAAAGAAGCACATAATCACTAAAAATAAGCAATATAACCATGATCATGAAGTTACAACATCATTGGCACTATATCGAGTGCATTTAGAAGTCAAAATATAGAAGGAGAAAGTGAGCACTAAAATTTCAAGCTCATTTTATGAATCTTAAAGATAGATGCTACCTAATCTCAAAACATAGAACTTGTAGAAGACTCTTTAAAGTTTCCGTAGCTTTAAACCATGCCTCATTTGGAGCTCTGTAGCTCAAGTTATAGTCAAAATACGAAGACAACAGTGTATAAAAGGAGAGTTAAGTGCTGAGTCAGTACGGGTGTGCCGAGTTGGCACCTCAAGTCTCAGGTACAACTCAGCACACTCATGTTGAGTCAGGACAGGCACGTAAAAACTCAACCTGACTCGATTCTTCAGACTACACTGCACTCTTTCAACCATAACTCCCTCTACCAAACTCGGATTCAAGTGATTCAAGAAGCTACAAAAGGCTAATTTAGAGGGCTACAACTTACAAGAAACATGGACTTAATTCATTTATATAAATTAATAAAAATTCCCTTGAAGTGGGTTGTGATATCAAAGCACATGACTCTGACTCAAATCAAGCTACAACAACACATGCTAACCATACCAAATCACACTAAATCATTCATCAAGACATAATTCTCAATCATTTATAATTACAATGCATCATTAATTCATCAATTAATAACCAAACAACCCATTCACATATTACATCTCATTCCAAAGTATGTACATTTCCATTCAATAATTTGTATCCGGCCGGACCATTCCTCACACATAACTTCACACTTAGATTCATAGCTATATTCCTCATAATTACAATATTATTTAAATGGCCATTAAGTGAGACTATCCACTCGGCTCAGTCTCACATCTCATATGGGTAGCTATACGTCCGGCTCAGCTTGCCCATTACACATAATCAGTGGGGACTATCCGCTCCGTTCAGTTCTGCTATCACACAATAATCATAATTCCTCACTTTCCTTACATATTTCACCTTCAAGTGAAATATAACACAAACAATAGAACATAATACATTTCCATGCAATTACATTGTAATAATGTCAACATAACCACAATTCATCAACATTCCATCCATACTCTTATTCATAGTATTCCACAAGCACAATTATAATATTAGCATTTCATATACATATTTCACCATTTGCTGATATTCCTATTACATTCTCAATTCATAAAATGGTGGAAATTCATTCCCCATTATTTTCATCAATCCTTTATGCATTCAATTCCATTCAAGGAATACACAACAATTTACATAGGAAATTAGCATATGTATAAAACATGCATTCATAGTCACTTACCTCCAAATGCTTCCACTTCAAAAAGAGTCTTCCCCTTAGTTATGAGTGCTTCCCTTACCTTTATCACTCCCTACACAAAATCATACATCAATACAACAAGTAAATCTTGCCATTCACTCTAACCTCACCAAATCCAACTAAAATGCTCAATGTTCAACAAGACATAGACATACACACACAAGTCCAATAACCTTAAAATTACTACCAAAGCTAGGGTTATGAGTTTATAACAAATTACAATTAGAATCATTCAATTTAGACATGTGTGGAATTAGTTATGGATTTTACAATCCACCCGGCTAAAATAGGGCACTTACAGGAGCAAGAAAATGTCTAGCCCTAATTACCCTACTTAATAGTAAAATCAAACAAAACTTAAAACATAAAAAATATAAAGGACTCTCTAAGGTTTCTAGAACATTAAACCTTACTCAAATCAGAGTTGTATAACTCAAGACATGGTACAAAAAAATTACTAAAAAATACAGTATACAGAACACGAATTTGACAATCAATACAACTCAACCAAACCAAATCAACAACATAATTAAAGCTTACCAATTAAGCTTCAATTGATATAAACCTCTAATTACTTTCAAAAGCTTGTAAGAATAAGAAATTAAAGCTCTCTAACTCAACTAAAAATCTACTCTTCTTCTTCCTTACAATCTCTACACTCTCCACTCACAACACACACATAAATATACATATAATAAATGCATTAACTATCAACCAATCAAAAACTAACAATATACACCCCAAAGTCTTCTTAATATTTAATACTCAACAACTATAATAAATGCCAATTTATCACAAAACCAACTAATATGATAATACTCTAATATATACACCAAATATCAATAAAATTACATCTAAGCCCCTTAATAAAATGGAAATATTACACTATACCCCATAACTTCCAAATAAGACAATTGACTCCTAATTGTATTTGAAATTAAGTCCCTCTCTACCGCATACTCATTCCCATATATAGACATAAACCACAATGGGACTCTATATATTCATGTATTCATAATGCATGAACAATGTATTATAAAATGTGGGTGTTACAGGCATGATGAACAACATAAACATATAGCAGAAAAGAAAATAAAGCCAATATTTTTTTTATACAATAAATTTTTGAATTCTCAATATAATGCAAAGAAAATATAGGTATATCTTACGGATTTGAGTGCATTTTAATATAGAGATATTATTGTGTGTTTAGGATTTATGTTTAAACTTAAGATTTTTCTACAATTTTTCTTGATATGGGAGGATGCTCAGGCAACTAACATTGAACGTTTAGGGTTCATAAAAAAAATTAAAAGGAAGATGTCTGTTTGATTATTTATATGTACTAATTCATATTTAAGTGATGTAGCTTATTTACTTCTTTTGTTTGCTAATCATAGTAAACCTATTGAACTGTGGCATGAAAGGATGTTTATTACCAAGATTGTTCTAAAATGACTATTATAGAGAACTTAGTTAAGGTATATATGATACATGATTTTTCTAAGTGTTGCATATAATCACCCTAAAAAGTATCATTTGGTGAGTGCAGCACTTTGTTTATTGTTTATTAAAATAGAGAACAAATGTAAAATATGATTAAAAAAATAATAAACTTTGGAGATTTGAAAGTGTATGTAGAAATTATAATTAAAGCTAGCATTGGTGAGAATCATAATAGTACAAAGGGGTAGCATAAATAGAGGATGAGGGTATTGATAGTGGAAAAAGGACTTTTAACTAAAATGGAAAGTGAAATTGAGGATGAATATTATGTTCTTAACCCTAACAAAAAGGGAAATGTCTCATATGATGGCTATAATTCATCTAATAATGAGTTAGTCATTACTAAGCAAAATATAAAAGAATTTCAAAATATTATAGTTAATTATGGATATGGCCTAGGTCTTAAGAAGTCTAAAGTGAGAGTTAGTGGTGGTTATATGAGGCTACTAGTGGTAGGATGGTCAATTAAAATAAAAATACGTGGTATAGTTGCCTAACTATAATAGTTAGCCTATGTGACTCCAATTGACTTCTTTAAGCATGTGCCTTTGCTTATGTGGTATATTTGGCCATGTGCCATTATCCATTTAGTTAATGAGATGGCTCAATAAAAAGGAGGGAAAATATTTTGTTTTGGAGGGAAAGAGTATTCATTTTAGAGGGAAAGTCATGTTAGTTTTGGAGGGAAAAGTGAGTTACTTTTTGGAGGAAAAGTAAAATTTGTGGCATTATATAGTTATGTCATTACATTTTTTGGTTTTTTTTTTCCATTTTTTTGCCTTCTAAATATACTATATTGTGCATCAATGGAGTTGAAAGTTATTTAGAGAAAAAAAGAGAGTTAAAAGGTTACACTTTTATAATCAAGTTGTTTGAAGCCTACACCTAAAATACACAAGTAAGTACTCATTCCCATTAATTAATAAAAATTCTTAAAATTTGAGAGAGAAAAATTTTATGTTACTAGTTTGATAATTTTATATAATTTTTTTAGTTTGATTGAAATCTAGAATATGGTGATAATTTTGAATTTTTTTATTGTATGAAATATAGGAAATAATAAAATTTATAAAATTGATAATGTTAAATTTTGTCTTATTAGTTTGATAAATTTTTCAAAATAAGAATGTAGTAATAATTTTGTTGTTATATGAAGTGTACACAATAATACATTTTTGAAATTAGTAATATTAAAATAATTAGAAATGATACATAATTGTAATTAATATTTAATATTATCCAGACAAAATATTTTTAGTTTTATGTACTAATAAATACTTATTATTGGAAAAACTTAAAATATATATATTTGCATGATATGCTGAAAAGTATATTGGAATAAGAAGACTATTATATTTGGATATACATAAGAATTATCTCCACAGTTATTCTTACTGGTTTTTGGAATAAGAAGAGCATTATATTTGAATAAATATGTCCAATATCCCCATTAATGTAGTGAATGTTAAGTATATTTGAATAATGGTATTTTTACATTTCAAATTCAGATGTCAAAATATTGGTATGTTTGATGTTTCTATAGTTGTTGGTTTATTTTTTATTTTATTGAAAAAGTGAAATAGTAAATGAGTTAATGAAAAAACATTAGCATGTAGGATTATCTTGATGATATTATTGTTAATATCTTTCATATGTTGATGTATCATGAAAAAAATGCATTATTATTGTAAGTATATAATACTAGTCTTTTTGCTTGTGAAATTAGTTCTCAACAAAAATATTTTCCTTACAGATGATGAATTTGCCGAAGAAAGTAATATTGGAGGAATTATTTCAATTGATGGTAATGAAGAGGAATTTTTAGATGAAGGCAACAATAATGATGCCACAGTTGAAGAACCACATGTTGACATGATGTTTGATGATGTAGAAGTAATTTTTAAATTCTACTAAAAATATGCTAAATCCAAAGGTTTTAGTATGATAAAAGAGTATAAAAGAAAGGATGGTAACTGGATACATAAGTACCAACGTTTTACTTGTCATCGTTCCGGCAAACCAACCCAATATGGTACTAATATTGTAAAACCACAACCTTTTCATAGGACTGGTTGCAAGGCAAGGATATGTACATTATTATAAAATGATGGATGTTGGCAGTTAAATATTGTGGTGAATGATCATAATCATGACATGACACCTGGAAAGTCAAGAAACTTACTGCAACAAAAGGAAGTGAGTTTATATGTCAAGAAAAAACTTGAGATTAATGATTTAGTTAGTGTTTGCATAAGCAAATCATGTGTTCTTGTGTTTAAAAATGGAGGGTATGAGAATATGAGTTGCTTAGAAAAGATTGTCACAACCACATTGAAAGTGTTAAGAAATTACAGTTAGGCAGAGGTGATGCTCAGGCTATTAGAAATTATTTTATCGATATGCAAGAAGGTACCCGCAATTTCTTCTATACCATAACTACATATGATGATGGGAGGCTGAAAAATGTGCTCTGTGCTGATGCAAGGTCAAGAGCTGCTTATCAAGAATTTGGTGATGTTGTGTCGTTTAATAGTACTTAACTTTTAAATAAGTATAACATGCCATTTATACCATTTGTTAGAGTTAATCATCATGGGCAATTAAATTTACTTTGTTATATGCTTATATCTAGTGAAGAGGCTAAAACTTAAATCTAGTTATTCAAAACTTAGTTGTGATGTATGGAAAATATTTGTCCACCAACCATCATTACAGATTAATGTCCTAGTATTAATAGCGTGGTTAAGGAAGTATTTCCAAATGCTCATCATAGGTTTTGCTTGTGGAACTTACTAACCAAATTTCCAGATAAAAGGAAAAGTCAAGGAAAGTACAAGGAGTTGAAAAACTCATTTATGAATTGTGTTTATGAGAGCCTATCAATTGGCAATTTAGATTCAAAATGGGGTCAAATGTTTATCATACTTGTACATATGTCGTCAACATTGGGTACCTATTTTTATGAAAGATAATTTTGGGCTGGTATGTCATCTATATAAAGACATGAGAGTATGAATGCATACTTTGATGGTTATGTGCATTCACGAACCACTTTAAAATAATTTTTTAAACAATATGATTTGGCACTACGAGCAAAAGTGGAGAAAGAAAATGCAGCAAATTTTCATTTTCGAACCATAAATTCAATATTTCTATATGTCACAAACTTTAGGTTTGAGAAGAAATTTCAATCTACCTATACAAATGACATATTTACTAAAGTACGTGATGAAATTATAAATATTATGTATTGTGAAGCACCCCTAAACTGGGTGGAACAACTTATAATAAGGTATGATGTGAAGGAATAAGTTTCTTTTAATGGAAGTACAAGAATATATGAATTTGAGGTTAAATATAATGTTAACAACTGTGGCATCTATTGCAATTATAGGTTTTTTAAGTTTAAAGGTATTCTTTGTAGGCATGTATTTATAATTCTTGTAATGCTTGATATTGATATAGTCCCTACAAAGTACATATGTCAACGTTAGAGGAAAAATATTAGGAGGAATCATAGTAAGGTTGTTATCTCAAATAATTAGCCTAGGTTGACAAAAGAGATTAAGTGATTGAGAAAAATTGAAAAAAAAATTTATGATGTTGCATTCTTGGCTATTGAAAATAGGGAAAATTGCAATTATTTGATGAATATAATAAATGATAGTAAGAATGAATTGGATAGAAGATAAATGATTAGTCTAAGTAGTGAAGGAGATAATGAAAATGAAAATCTTCATTTAAATGGTTTGGAAATTGGTAATTCATTAGCTGTAACACATGATAGTATATTGTTGAGAGAACCTCCCATTCAACAACCAAGAGGTCATCCTAGGCAAAGGAGAATGAGGTCTAGACTAGAGATAGTAGCTAATTGAAGGTCAGAGAGGAAAGGAACTTCAACTAGTAATGTGGTCGATAATCCTTTAGTGAACTCAAACAATATCACAAGTTAGGTAAAATTTTGTACCTATATTTATAATTGCATATAGTAATGTTAAAGGGTAATTGTATAATTCATTTTATGTAATCTTATGATATTGAACTAACAAAGATTTTAAGCAATCATTATGCTAATTCAATAGATTTCTTTTTTTCTTATAGTCATTGAGTTGGTCTATAAGCAGTACAAGTAATTATACACAATAAGAATGCCAGTAAAAGACTCATCAAGTACAACATCTATATCTCATGGTGAATTGTTATCTCGTTTGATAAATAGTCCAATGCTTAGAGTGAATGGTTAGAATTTATTCATTTTGTTATGAATTAAATTATTTCATTTTGTTGTACTTTTGGTGGTAGTTTTCATTGAATATTTTTGTATTTTGCTTATATTGATATTTTTGAACAAATGTTACAAGGTTTGATGAATTAAAAATATTCGATGAAGAAAATTGCACAATGTTTGGTGATTTCATTTTAATTTTATGAAATTTAATTATTTGCCATGTTTTGAAGTACAGTGTGTATTTGAACATTTATTATAAGTGATATTCAACTCTTTATAGCATTGTTACCTTAAATAAGTTATATACTTAAATGGTCATGATGGTGGTTGCAAATGTAAGTTTAATTTGTTTTGGAATATGAATTTGTAATTTTTGTTGTCACTTTAGAATGAAATATAATGGGCAGAAGTATGAACTTGAATATGTTGCAAATATGGACCAAGTTCAAATTATAAATAGATAGAAATGGATTTAAATAAAATATGATAGGCCAACCCATTATCCCAAATATGGGCCGAAGTTTGAACTATTAAAAAATACAAACGGGTTGAAGTCATTTATTACTTTTAAACAAATGTTGAACCAATTATTAATTAGATTAGTGTGTTAAAATATATCGCATGACATATTAAAATATGAATTAGCCCATATATTTCATTTCAAGATATAAAACAATAATTTAGCATTAAGTAATATTATTAGGTGGATTAATTGAAATGATTGAATAAATATTAGACAATGCTAAAGAAAAATATAAAATATGAAGTTCACGATAAAAGTATGCATTTTCTTTATAATTTAATATTTGTTAATAAAACTATATAATTTTGATATAAATTAGTATATGTATTAACAAAATCATGTTTAGAAAAGTTGAACCCACATAACCAATTTAAAAATATGCTAATCATTAGATTAATTACATTAGAAATTTAAAAATCAGATTTTCATGATAAAATTATCTAGTTCTAATGTTAGTTCATATTTGTTAATACAATTAGGTAATTTTGGTGTAAGTTAGTATTTCTATTAATGAAAGTACATAACATTTGTGTAAATTAACATTTGGCCCAAAAGTATAATTACTAAGTAGATATTATACAATACTATTTTACTAGGAAGTAAATAAAATTTAAAATATTAAGAACAATTAAAAAACTATTTACTCTTGATAATATATAGTTTTGGTGTAATTACGAATATTAAATAACAAAACATACATTTATGCGATGTAAAATAATATTAATATTAATAAAACTAAGAAGTTTTGGTGTAAATTAATTAAAATTTGAATGAAATATTAGTATTAAATATAACTAATCTAATTTATTTATTTACTATTATTAATTTACTATTATTAAATATAATAAACACTACAATATGACTATTTGGTTTATTCTTAATACCATGAAATTAATGTATAATTAACAACATTATGATAGATATAAACAAAAACTACTTAGTTTTTATGTATTAAGTAAATATTATTGAAAACTAATTTAATATTAAGTAATATAGGACTAATTTAAAGTGATATTTATATTTTAATGTGGAATTAATACTAATATCAAGTATAATATTAATTTATATTATTATTATATAAATATAATTAAAGTTATAAATTACAATTTAATATATAATCACAATGTACACTACGTAATTTTAAGGTTATAGAGTAATTCAATGTCTAACTGTAAAACTATGTAATTTAACATCTACATTATGTAGTTTTGCGTTTAACTGTAAATGAAATAACATAATATTTAATCAACAACTAATAAATTGTCTACATAAATACAAAGTTAAGTAATATTTAGATTTTAAAGTGATAGTAGTATTAATCTTAAGCAATTAAAACTTAAATGAATAAATAAATATAAAATTAAGTAAATTTTGTATAATACTAATTAAGTAATAAATAAATAAATATTAATTAAATTTATTATTAAATATTATATAATTTAATTTTAAAATGATAATTTAACTTTATGCAATCTAATTAATTTAACACTAAGTAGTTTTAATATTTTGGTGAATATTATAAATTAATTTAGTAATAACCAAAAAACTATGTAGTTTGACATCAAAACTACATAGTTTTGATGTTAAACTCCAACAACTCATTTAACGTAATAGTTCATTGTCTTAATTTTCATCTCATACTCCTCTACAATCATAACTCACCTGCAGCCGCCCCCTCCCCCACTCTATTCTAACCCTCTTCTGACGTCATCTAATCGGCAGTAGCAATACCACCATCTTCTTTTTTTCTTATTCAACAACACCGTCTTTTTCTTCTTCTTCTTCTTTTAGTCGCCCTCTCCCCACCCCATTCTAACCCTTTTTCGCTCTTATCTAATCGCCAGTAGCACAACCATGATTATATTATTCTTTTTGTTCAGCATCACCATCATCTAGTACTATCTTCTTCTTCTTCTAATCGCATCCTCCCCCACCACCATCCCTTCTCTTCTTCATTTGTGCTCAACTAAAGCTAATTATTCAGTTGGTTCACTACATTTAATCTTATTAATTTAGCACTAAGTAGTTCTAATATTTTGTTGATTATTATAAATCAATTTAGTAATAACCAAAAAACTATGTAGCTTGACATTAAAACTACATAGTTTTGATATTAAACCCCAATAACTCATTTAACCTAATAGTTCATTGTCTTCATTTTCATCTCACACTCCTCTACAATCACAACTCACCTGCAGCCACCCTCTCCCCCACTCTATTCTAACCCTCTTTTGACCTCATCTAATTGGCAGTAACAATACCACCATCTTATTTTTCTTCTTATTCAGCAACACCATCTTCTTCTTCTTCTTCTAGTTGCCCCCTCCCCATCCCATTCTAAGCCTCTTTCACTCTTATCTAATCGCCAGTAGTACGATCATGATTATATTGTTCTTTTTGTTCAGCAGCACTATCATCTAGTACTATCTTCTTCTTCTTCTAATCGCATCCTCCCCCACCACTATCCCTTCTCTTCTTCATTTGTGCTCAACTAAAACTAATTGTTCAGTTAGTTCACTACATTGCTAGGGTTTTGAATTCAATGTAAGTAAACTTTTTCTTTCAATTTATCTTTAATTACTATAAGTTTGTGCTTTTTCTGCAGACAAACACTTTTTCTCCTTCTTTTTTGTTCATGAGTTTCTGTTTATTTTTTATTTTTTTGTTTGGTTTAGTAAAAACTTTCAGTGAAAAGTTTGCCTTATTTTTTATTATCGTTTATATGGATAGCTATATCTTTGTCATTTATGTTGATTGAACATATGTTGTTGGATGTTGATTGAATAATTTTTAAACCTGTCTGTTTGTTTACAGTTCTATATATTTAAATTGTTAAATGAGAAGCTAGTTTGGTATATAAGGTTACTGTATACTATTGTTAAAATATTTTTCTATTGGATTACAGATTAAAAAATAGCAATGAAAGGAAAAAATGTAGAGAGTGGATAAAGCCAAAAGTCATTTGAAGATAAAGATGTAATTGGAGGACACAAGATTGACTGGAATTTTTTTACAATAAAGGAATGACATTTTAAGCTAATTTTTGATAGTATAGGTTAGAAAACATTAAGATCATTCGATGCACTAGTTTTTCCAAGTCTAATATGAGCTTTCTACAAAAATATTAAGGTAAAATTAAATGAAAGCTGGGCTTTTAGTACATATGTTAAGAACAAAAGTAATTAAGGTAGATATTAACACTTTAGCGGAAATTTTAAATTTTACACTTCAAATTCCAATTGATGAAAATAATTTTTTTGGAATTGGAGATGGGTATGAAATTCAAGATGTAATTAGTAAGCTTATTGAAAATGATGGTGTAGGGAATAAGAAGTCACGGGCAGATGCATTACCCTTGCACCATTCAATTTTATTTAAAATGATTAACCATATGGTAGCTCATAAGAAAGCAAATTCTACATATTTGAATGAAATTGATTGGATGCTATTATGACATGTTGCTTGTATATTTTCAATTGACCTACCTAGATTCATATTAATGAAGATAAAAAATTCATTTTATGATAAAGATAACAGGTAAATTATACCGGTAGTTACTAAACTTTACTCTAAATTTTATTTTGGTTACAAAACTTTAATTTTTGACTTTTTTTATTATTAAACTTTAATTTTTGTTATATAAGGAAGTTAATTCACATATTTTGGCTAAGAATGATAATGTGGCACATCGGAATTGCCACCTCATAATCCACCACATAAAAATAGCCACATCATTGGCCCCACCTAAGTAAAGTAAAGAAGCCCCTAATCCCTAAATCTCTAATTCCTCTTTTTCTTATTAAAAAAATTAGTGCCAAATTCCTAAGTACTATTCTTCCTCTCAATCGTTTTCTACTTCTTCCTCAACTTAACCCTAGAACCACCACTAATCAAATCATTTTCTACTCCTTTCATCATTCAATATCTTTAAGTTTTTATATTTAAAACCTTAATATGAACTAATCAAATCACTATATTAGAGTGATGAAGAGATGATGATTGATTAAAAAAAAAGAGAAAAAGGTGAAAAGGGTCATAAGTATGGTAAGTTATTGCTATAATTTTTCTTAAGTTTGTAAGTGTGCATTATTTGTGATTGTTTCTTATTTATGTATATCATTTTATGTTGTTTTATCAATTCTCCAAAAAAATAAAAATGCATTTCTATAAACCAAAATAATCTAAGTTTCATTTGTCTATTACAGCAAGTGTTTTTGAGTATTTCTTGATTCACATGCACTATATTTTCTTGAATGCTTATAGGAGATGTGAATGCCATATCCTAGGGTTTATAGACTATTGTTGCTTAGACAAGATTTTAAAATTAGAAATAGATAGCATAGTTAAGGAATTAGGGATAAAACTTGAAAAGATGTGTTTTTATTGGTTACATCCTAAAAAGTGTTTAGAAGATGGCTTAAAGAACCTTGAAACTGATAGTGATGTCATTGAAATGTCTTTTATTTATGGATGATTCAAAGATGTTTAATGTGTATGCAAAGGATAAAAACGTAGAGGATATTAGTGTTAAAAATAAAGAAGTAGGGGATAACATATCTGATGTTGGAATGGAAGAGCATAATGTAGAGGGTAACTCTCCTATGCTTTATGACAATGTTAATGTAGATGATTTTGGCAAGGTAGATGAGGCATGTAAGGTAGATAAGGTAGATGAAGGAGGTAAGGAGGACAAACAAATACTAATCAGGATAGTGAAACTAAAAATGATTTTGTTAACTCTAATTATGATTTGAAAGAAGATGATGTTGCTGATCAACTATTTGATCAGTTTTGTGGACAAAGATGTTGAGAAGGATATGCTTAAAGGTTAAATAGTGATGGAAAATAATGAAAATGATGATCCAAAATTTGTAGAAATTGTATATGCTCAATCTAATTTGGAGTCCACTTCTGGTAGTGAGGGAGAAGACACACAGGCAGTAAAGCCTAGATTCCCTAAGTACCATGAAGAAGACATTCAGAATCTTAAGTTTAAACTTAGCATGAAATTCAGGTCTTTTAAACAATTTAAGACTGCTATAAGAAACTATGCAATTGTTAACAAATTTCAAGTGAAGTTTAAACTAAATAATAAAACACATTGTAAGGCAATTTATAGTAAAGGATGTCCATTCTATATCAGGGCTTCTCCTATGGTTACATGTAAGGATACTGTGCAAGTAAAGTCAGGGATTTTTTTTATCATAGTTGCAGCGAAGATCATGACATCAAATATGAAAATGCACAGTGGATAGTAGACACATACCTTAATACTTTTAGGGCTAATCCATCATGGTCAATTGCATGCATTATAAAAGATGTGAAAAATAACCAAAAAGTGCATGTAAGCAATACTATAGCATGGAGGGCTAACATAATTGTTTTGCAGAAGACCAATGGTGATGAAAGAGAATAAATTTCAAGGCTATATGATTACAGAATTGAGCTGCTTAGGAGTAACCCATGTTCTACTATGAAGTTTAAATTAGAAAATGGGGAATTTAGAGAAATGTATTTATGCCTTGCCCCTCTGAAAGCTAGTTTTAAGGAAGGATGTAGACCTTTAATTTCACTTGATGGATGCTTTTTAAAGGGTATTTTTGGTGGACAACTACTCACAACTGTTGGTACAAAAGAAAGTGATTGAATTTACCCATTTGCATATGCTACCATGGATAAAGAAAATAAGGAAAATTGGTTGTGGTTTTTCATTCAGTTAGCTGATGATTTGGATATCAGAAATAGCTATCAATGGACATTCATGAGTGACAAACATAAGGCATGTTTCTATTTTTCTATATATGCATTTTAATTTCAGTTCATAACTTATTTGTAATAATACATGTACTAAATATTGATTGTTATGTTAGTTTTTCTTTTAACTAGGGTCGAATACCTGCTATAGAGCAAAGTTTTCCTAGTTCTCAGCATCGTTTCTATATGAGACATATCAAGTCAAATTTCAAAAAAAAATTTTACATGTAAGGAACTTAAAGAGCTTTTAGAGTGTGCTACTAGGGCTACTTATATACAATTATTTACAAAATACATGGAGTTAATTACTAAAAAGTAAGTATATGAGTACTTGAATAGCATAGATTCCCACTGCTAGACTAGATCACATTTTGATTTATATCTAAAGTGTGATATACTGTTGAATAATCTTTGTAAGAGCTTTAATATTATGATTCTTAATGCAAGGACTAAGGAAATTATGATAATGAATGAGATGATTTTAAGTTATTTGATGAAGAGAATTTAAAAGAGAATGGATTGGATGAAAAAAAAAAGGCAAACTGAGTTCTATCCCAAGCCTCTGTCAAAAATAGAGAAATGTAGAAAACAAAGTTGGTTGCATACAGATTAGTACTTTAATGGTGATAGGTATAAAGTTATAGGGCCAAATGGAAATTTTGTTGTTAATAAAAAAGAGAGGAGTTATACTAGTAGAAAATGGGATATTTCAGGTATTTCTTACAGCCATGGGTTGGCAGCAATTTCTTACGATAGAGAGATCCCTAAGTCCTATACAGATGATTGCTACAAAGTCTCAACTTTCCTTAAAACCTGTATCCATATAATTAACCCAACTAATGGTAGGGATTTGTGGCCTAAGAGTGACTAGCCACCTATAATTCCACCGTAGTCAACTAAGGCAACTAAAGGTAAAAAAGTTATTTTGAGAAGAAAAGAAGATGAGAAAATTAATACTGGAATAAAAAATAGAAGGGTTACTAGAAGAGGTTCAGTGATGACATACACAATTTGTAGCACAAAAGGCCATAACAAGAGATATCATGGTGTTCATAATACAAGAATAACTGTAACAAGAGCAAAATTGCCTGTAAATTATACTTTGAGCAATTTCTTTATGATATAAAAATCAAGAAAGTAACTAACATTTTATATCTTGAGTAGGTGAGGAAAAATTCAACAAAAAAGTACTAATCTAAGACCTTACATAGTGCAATGGATGCCATATGTGAGTACATGATGTTTATATAGAAATTTCATGTTCTTAGTTGCCTTAGTTTTGAGTACATGATGTTTATGTAGGGCACCAGTAGAACACCAAATGCAGATTTAGATAACATTTTCATACCATCAATTTGTCCAAGTACCTATGTGAATGAAGACCAAATAGAAGAAACTTTAATGGATTTCATGGTTGAGGAATATGTGTCATAGGTACCTCTCAGTACCTGTATTTTTTCCCTTAAATTTCTGCTTATATAATGCCAAATTATTTTTATGGAAATTCAGGTTATGACCCCAACCCAAGACCATTTACAGTTTAGCACTACATCCACCATTTCAGCTATTAGCACTTAAGCTACTGGAACTCCAAATGTTAGCACTCCAGTTGTGGGTTCTCATGTGCAGGGTGGTTCTGTGACTAGATGTGATGCTAACCCAAGACCAGTTAGCATTAGATCTATTGCTAAGAAGCTTGGATCTATAATCAGAGCAAGTAGTCTACCATAACACATGTACTTTTGAGCATACATTGGACATTGGATATATAGTTAACCTAGGGCTTAGGATCAAGCCGATGTTAGTAATTGGTTAAGGAGCAAGAATTTTCAAATTTTGATGACACTCAAAATAAATTAAATTACGAGAAAATAAAGAATATGAAGTTAAATTGAAGTAAATTATAAGGAATTAAAATGTCAATAAATATGTGGACTCATTTGAAATGAATTCATGGCCTAAAATGAAATAATTGAAAGTTTAAGGATTTATAGGTAATAAAACCATTTCGTTAAGGGCCTAAGTGAATATTTTACATTTGATATATCCTAATTAAAGTCTAGAATGATCTTCCTTAGCTAGGCATATGGTTGTTCTTGGTGTAGGATTAAAGAAAAAATATATAAAACATTTGCTTAGGTGAAAGAAAGAAAGAACAAAAAGAGAGAGGTTAGAGAGAATTACTCAATTCTTTAAGTGGAGTTGATTTTTGAAAGCTGGATTTGAGAGTCTAAAACCATTTTAAGCCATTAATCATAATCCCTGAAGACTATAGAGGTTCATTTGGTAAATATTTTAAGAGTTCTTGTTAATTTGAGTTAGGGTTTGTAAACTGTCATCTCGGGGTTTAATTTCCCTAGTCAATCAGTCTCTGTGGTTTGCCCATATCTTAAGCTAAAGAGCTTGAAATTGATCATACTTTGATTCTATACAAACTTCAAAGAGTTACCTATAACTTTATAGCTTTAAGATTGAACTGATTTATCCTTTAGGGAAGTCTAATGAAGCTGTACATTTTATTGTTCATTCTATCAGGATTTTTGACCTAATTGTATTCAGCTGCTTATAACTCTTTTCGTAGTTATGCAATTGAAGTGAAATTTTTACAGAATATACTAGAAATATATTTTTGAGAGTTTTTAAATTTGAGCTTCATATTCCTCTCCTATAACTCCCAGTAATTTTTTAAATTTGACTCCGAATTCTGTCCTTTTAGAGCAATTGAACTACACTTGTGAAATTGAGTTTAATTGCAAATTTTCTTCATACCACTCAGGGGTTGCATGATTAGGACAACATATAGACTTATTATCTTGATAAGTTATGAATATGAATTTATGTATTAGGTGCTAGGGCATGGAGGGTGCTGGTGCTATTTAAGGAACTTATGAAGCTTATTTTTGTGTGTTTGTAGGCTGCTTTGGTGAGTAGATATCAAGCCCTTCTAAATTAAATTTTAGTATGTTCAAGTCTTGATTATGAAACCTGAAATATTAGATTTCATTTGCTACTTTTGAGTTTGCCAAATTTCAGTTTTGATGTTATTTGAAAATATATTCAATTGATATTATAAAATTGAGTTTAAATAGCCAAAAGTAGGCTGCTTGTATTGCATTTTATAAATGATAGTTTTGTGATATGAAAATGTGATATTTTAGCCTTCAAATTGTGTTTAATTTTCAAGGTTGAACATTGAGCTTGAATTTAATTTATTTAGCACAAACTTAGGCCCGCCTTATATTTGTTTAACGATTATTGTTTACACTTACTACTATGGAGCAGCATGATGTAACTTTATTTCACTGCCAAAAGAATATTTTTCCTATGAGCAAGTATTATAGTATAAGAAATGTACTTTGTTTCATGAAATGCCTCCCCTGAGATAATATGATTGAAATGTCTTGTGATTGAGATATGCACATGTAATTTAATTATGGTTATCGGTGTACACTTGACAGCGGGTTAATTAATTACAGGCCGGTGAAGGGAGAAGAGTCAGACCGTGCTAATGTAGTAGAAGAGTTAGCCTTAAAGTGTGCCCAGAGTGAGTTTGTTATTGATAGCTAGGGTGTAATTAGTAAGGGTACAACCCTAGGGATGATGTTTGCTCAGGTATGGTTAATAATGTTGACTTGGTTTGATACAATTTGAGCTTGATTAGGTTTTTTTATTGGTATTGCTTCCTTAAATGTGTTTGATGAAGCTTTTGACCATGTTTTGAGATTAATTATTTGATAAGCATATTGCCTCCAAATTCCTGTTTAAGAAGGTGTATTATTTTGATTGATTTTGAATAGCATTATTTTAGCAAATTAATCTAACTTGCTTTATGTTTGATTATCAATTTATTGAGTATTTCTGTATTCATTTTACTATATTTTCTAAATCTTTTCAGTAACCAGGGCTTGATATTGGACCTTTGAGAAAGGAGAGAGTTTTGTAGACGTCCTATATAAGGTTGGTCGAATGATCTCATTTGGGTGTTTCTTTCATTGTGGTGGCCATAATTTTGTATACTTTAAGTGTATAACTTTTGTAAATGTATTATGTAAAGTATATACTAAGTTGTTTATTAATATCATCTTTACTAATGTTTCAAATGTAAAATTTAACTTTTCCTTTCAATATGTATAAATTTAAAAATTTTTCTTTATATTACATATTATAAATTTTATCAAAAATGAATTCAAAAGGTTTGAGAAGTAAGCTCTAGTGTCTATCTCGAGCTGTATTAGATGAGATGAGATACTAACCGTCTACCTCGGGTTACGTGAGATGGGGTGTGACATCTATTATATAGTATAGAGCTTTCATCCATAAATGAAACTAAGGCATGGCTGTAAAAAGCCATATGCATCAACTATAAGGAAAAAAAGAACAAATGCAGTAGAGAAATGAAAAGAAGAGGCAATAAGTATGGAGAAAGATAGAGAGCTTTAAGTTGAGGAAGGACAAGCCAAGAAGAAGGAGTGGATGCCCCCTGGTATTGGTGAATCCAAGCCATGAAGATATGGAAAAATACACTAATATATACTAATCCAAGTGGGACCCAGTGAATGGTGAATGGAAGATAAGTAGCAATTGCAGTGGGGACCAATGGCATTATTTTGTTTTTGTTTTATCTTTAATGAATCATTAGTTAACTCTTAAAGAAGATTAGGTGGTTGGTGTTTTGGATAGTATATTAGGTGGTTTCATATTTACTATTATGTTATAGATATTTAGTCAAAGCAATACTGTTGTAGTGCTGCATAATTTGCAATTGGATAGTCATTATTTTAATATCTTTTAGACATGAATCTTGTATTTCTCAAATTGATTGAATTTTATATTATATCAGTAATATTTTATAGACAACATTTTCTTTCTTTTCATGATGGATGCGGTTTTCTTTTTTCCTTTTTCAAAGCAAGAATCGACATCTTTTGTTCATATGCATACTAAGTTCGCATACTAAGCAGCTCTTTTTAAAGCAAGTGATATCTTTTGTTTATTAAATTACATAAGCATTTCTACAAGAGAATAAATAAATTATATGCATACTGAGTAATGGAGCTTAACAGATACAATATAATTTCCCAATCAAAAAATTTCTTCCATTACCAATAATTTTTTGGCTACATACATAACCATACATTTGTTCACTTAACTAACTAATTCAACTGCAATACCTCCTAACTAAACAACAACCTAATAAGCAAATCTACTAACTAAGCCTTACATACTACTTCAAAACTTACTTCAGTTGCAATTCCTACTAATTAACAGAGCATACCACCATCTACATCAGTTGCAAATCTTGCCAAGTATAAAACCAACAACCAGCGCAACCATCAACTTCAACCATTTATGCTTCCCATTATTTCTAGCTTCATTCCTCTCAATCCTTCTTAATAAACTAATGATGACATTTCGAGCACAATTTGATATGGATGAATCATACTATTTAAAGAAATCACAAACTCCATCTTACTGAAATTTCAAAGAAAAAATTTCAATTAAATCACAAGCTCCACTTTACTAACTATTCAAAAAGAAATTTAGCATTTTTCACTTATATTTTAGAAATTCAATTCCATAAATTTTTAAAAACACACATATTTCTTTTGGATCATACCATTTAATGAAAACACACAAATTACATAATTTCAATTCTAAATATATGTAATTTAAATTAACATCAACATCAGTATCTACATATGAAATTCAAAATTACTTTTATAAAAGACCATTTTCCAATAAGTATGAATTGGAATTGTATAATATACACCAAATATTCTACAACTAAAGAATCATCTTCTAGGATTTACATCTGTCCAGAACATTTTAAGAAAAGTAGCTTTATTATAATGACAAAGTAGAATCCCAACTTAATTTTCCATTCTTTCTATCTAAAGATATCGCAGAATAAGTAAGAACAATGAAAGCACCAAGGAACCACGATGCAATCAGAGAACTAATATTTATTTTAATTAACAATGAAAGAAGTAGCTGATTTGATTAATGGGATGTTAGGGTTTATAAAATGAAAGGAAGAAGAGGAAGACAATGAAAATAATCCCTAGGAAGAAGAGGGAAGAGGAATTATAGATTTAGGGATTTAGCTTTTATTTTTTTCAATATGAAAAAGAGGAATTAGGAATTTAGGAATGAGAGGCTTCTTTGCTTTGCTTAGGTGGAGCCACTGACATGGCGATAATGACGTGGTGAGTTTTATGAGGTGAATTGTGAGGTGGCAATTTCAATATACCACATTATCATTTTTAGCCCAAACATATGAAGTGACTTCCCTGTGTAACAGAAATTTAAGTTTAGTAATAAAAAAATCAAAAATTAATATTTTGTAACCAAAATAAAATTTACAATAAAGTTTAGTAACAACCGGTGTAATTTACCCAAAAGATAGCACTTTGCCATATGGCAAGTTAATTACTGTGATTATGCAGCATGTTGGTTTGTTTTAAAAATGAGCATGCATAGTAATGAGCAACCATGTCGTAATCAATGAGGAGACCTTACATAATAGTGGCCTTTATAATGAAGGGAAAAATTTTATTTGTAAGCCCCATAAGAAGAAAGAAAATTATTATGAGTTTTCTTGTGCTGAAGTGGATGTTGAAAATGAAAATGAGCCAGAGTCTAATTTAGTTAAGCAAGTTGCAGCACTAGCAAGTAAAATTAATATGCTCATGAAATATGCAGACAAAAATAAAGCACGCACAAAAAATATATAAGGCATGACGTCTGACTTTTTGCATAAATTATTATCTAAGTAGCTCTTTTTTTTTTGTATTTTCTACTTTATATTATGAGATTGATGTAATTTAATCTAAATTTGAAAAAATATACTTGCATGTTATATATTTTTAAAGTTTGACAAATGAATTTTTTTTACTGATTGATTTTCAGATGATGAATATAAAAAATCATACTATGACTTTCTAGAGCTAAAAAGGATAATTAAACGAGAAGTTTATTATCTGTGTGAGTGAATTTTCAACTTATATTACAAAGATAGGAACTTTATATAGTATTCGGATCCACAGCCTAAACACTCAAATGAAATAGCTATGGATGAGATGGAAGCTGTTTATAAAGAGAAAAGGGTTGAATCTTATTTTCTAGGATCATCTCCTGATAGTATAAGCCATATAATGTGTATTTTCAGTTAATTATGAATTATTTGTGGAATAAAATTATTTGCTATTGAAGTACTTATGCGTTCACTATATATTTTTTTAAAATAATTGTAGAACCAGAGATCTCAATCAATAAGTGAGATTTCTAGTTCAAATAATTCATTAATAAATAAATATAGTATTTTTTATTTTTGTAAATAGAACAAGATTAGAAATCTCAGTTTTGACTTGAGATTTTTGTAGTTTATTTAAGTACTTAGTAAAAGAAACAAAAGATGGTAGTTTATATAAAGCTAGCTAGGTAGGCTCATGTTTTCATTAATAATGAGGTAGCTTTCTTGTTGTTTGCATTTGTCAATAAATTATATAATTTATACACTTCATTTATTAGTATTGATAATAGTTGAACCAGAAATCTCAATCTACAACTAAGATATCTAGTTCACATAATTCATTAATAAATAAATATAGTTTCTTTTTTTCAATAAATAGAACAAGACCATAACTCTCACTTTGTAATTGAGATTTATGGTTAAAAACCATAGTTCATTTGATTCGTGCAAAAGTGTTTATGCCATATCATAGGCCAAGTTAAGGGCTAGTTCACCTATAAAATGTAATGCATGGAAGAAATATCATTTTTAACAATTGTAATAATTAAATTTGTTGATGATTGCAGTGTTTCGAGCCTAATTTTTTTCAGCTACTTGGATAATTCATACAATTTAGATGGAGAGCGGACGAAGTAGTAGACCTCATTTTGGAAAGTTAACAACATTGAATGCAATTATTTTTTAAAGTTCAATGTTAATATTGTATTTTGATTTCATAAAAATTAGTAAATTTTTTTTATTTGTGGAAAATATATATATCTTTTAATAGAAATTAACTTCAAGAATGAAGTAATCCGTTTAGAGGCGAAGCTGAATGGCATAAATAAGGAGCTCAAAATTATTTTTCAAAGAATTGAAGAAAAGGGCGAAAAAAGCTTAGAGGAATTTCTACTCACCCAAGAACCTCATTTGTTCAACTTGAAGCTATGTATTGAAAAAGATGGACCTCATAGGGCAATTATATAGATTTTATTATATCTTTAGTTTCTAATATCACATTGAATGGATAACATGGTAATTTTTAATAATATGCTTAGCATATTACTATAATAATATGGTCCTTCTTATATGTTGGCCTCTAAAATTATTTTCATTCAATTTTATATTTATTATACATAACATATGTATTATTATTAAGTATTAATATTTTATGTTTTTTACTTATTAAAATATTATATGTTTCAACTTACTAATAGAGATAAAAATGATTATCGAATAATATTTAAAAAATAAAATGTAAAGATAACACATGCAAAATTCACATAATTTAGAACATTTTAAAGATTATGAACGTACACATATCATTTCTCACATAAAAAGACTGTTAGATTTAGAACAAACTATAAAAACTAAAAGTCACAAGTACCATAAAATATAAAAGTACAACATTAAACAAAAGTCACAAGTCCCACAAAACATAAAACTACCACATCAAACATAAAGGTGAACCACATAATAGAAATTAATGATATAAAAATTATTAATTTCTTGCAATACCATCACTAATTTCAATAATCGCATCATCAATTATAGGAGCATGCATATTCTTTATAGGCATACGAGTTGGCTCCCTTCGTGGGTTAGTGGTTAGAGATGAATCATTATCTGACTATCAATGGCCGAGCATTTGGACCTCTTGTAGTATCAAATTCAAATAAATCCAAAAGTATTAGTAAATGTTTATCACTAATCAAAATCGGATTGATTTGATCCTCGGTGTAAATATGATGCATACATGGCAGTGATATGTGTAATTCTTCATGTACATCTTTCAATCTTTCAGTTCACATGTGTAATAATGTAGATTGACTTCGATGTCCATTGCTCATAAAGATGTTATCAAAATTGGTACTAATAAAATTGCAAATGAGTCCTTTTTTTTATAAATAGATTTTCTTTATTAATAACAGGGAGAATAAAACAATTTGAATATACCCCAAATGATGAAAAAATTCCTTTCTAGAGCTAAAACAAGAATATAAGAAGGATATTTTTAAAAGAAATCAAAGAAGACAAAAGTTGAATGGAAGAATAAACAAACCTTCATTATTTCTTCTATCCGTTATTTTTTTGCGGTTTAAAATGAGTAAAAGACAAAAGTTTAGCTTTTCTTATTTTCTAGTGGTAAATGGCATACATGTACAGTAATATTGTCATATTTATAGAGGTATGACCTTAAATGTTTAAAGCACATGCCCGTTTAAAAAAAAATCATTGAATATTTTTTGCATATAAGAACAAAAATGATGATTAATGCTAAAAAAACAAAGATGTCCTTCAATCATTAACATGTAACAATAAAAAAGTCTTCAATCTTTCATATGTATCAAAGATGTACTCATAATGGTTGTCAAAACTTTCATTTCTAATTGTACTTATCTTTATTGCTCATAATGGTACTAGGTATAGGTTATTATTGCAATAAAAATATTTGATATGACAATATATTGCAATAAAATTAATATTTTATTATTCTAATAATAACAAATAAAAAAGTGTAGGTCTAATAATGCATTTTGAACTCATTATATATGTTGAAATTAGTTTCTATCATTAGAGAACTCCATTTTCTCCTATATGTATTCTCTACTCACCCCTTTCTAAAACACTACACTTACATCTTTTTGCAAATATATTTTAGTGAGTGATTATTGGAATAAAGATGAACAATCTTATGGAATCACATTCTAGATCGCTTATATTACTCGACCTTATTGAAAATGACTTGCTAACAATGCAAAGTGTTCATCGCTCCAATGCAATATGGCTTGATGAGGTAAGTCTACTTTTTTCTTACAAATCTACTATTTACACAATACATATTATGTAATTTGTAAATAAGGTTATGTTGGTTCCTTAATTTACAGGATGCAGACAATGAATTATTATGTAAAAGAGTTACAAATAATTCAAAAATGCTTAAAATTGACCAAAGAGTGGCTAGATTTTTGGAAATAGTTAGATTGCTTGATAATAGAAGAGTAGAATTTATATAGGTTGATCATCATCTAATTATATCATTAGTAGAGAGATAGTGACCTAAAATACAGACATTTCACCTAAGATGTGGTGAGGCAATAATCACTCTTCAAGATGTTGCAATTTTAGTAGGTCTACCCATTAATAGTCTTCTTATAACCAGCCATCTTATATATAATTGGTTTGTTGAATGTGAAATTTTACTTGGAGTTAGGCCTTTAAAAAATGCAATTGATGGCTTAAGATTGAGATTAAGTTGGCTTAAAGAAACTTTCAAATTATTGCCAGAAGATACTGAGGAAGATACCATTCAATGTCATGCACGAGCAACAACATTTTGTATAATTAAGGGTGTGATTTTTCCAGTCAAGTCCTTAACAAAGGTTCATTTAATGTTCCTTCCACTATTAAAAGATTTTTTAGAGGTTGGCAATTATAGTTGAGTAGGTGCATGCTTTCCATAGTTATATAGAGAGTTATGTTATGCAACAAACCTTATTGTAAAAGATGTTGGAGGAGCCATTTTCATATTACAAATATGGGCTTCAGAGAGAATTCGTTTACTAGCTCCACAAATTCGTAATCCATTACCTTTAATAAATTATGTTTCTTATGGATCATGGTATTATGTTTTTTTTATATTTTTTCTATTATTGTAACAGTACTATTCATTATATATACCATACACTAATCTAATAATTTCATATTTTTAGGTGGACAGGCCCATTAAAGTGTACTATAATATCAATGAATGCTGTTAAGTTTTACCATTTCAAACTAGACACTCAACGTTATGATGAGATTATATGTTAAACATTTATATATGTTCTTCCTACTAATATAATCATTAAAATAAAATCTTAAAAGATATTTTATATTTCTATTGTTGTAGATGGTCTGGCAGCAGTACTCTGAAGTTGAGTGTCACTTAAAAGATAAACTTAGTACAAGTAAATATTTTTGGAGATCAATTGTTCCTTTAATATATTTTCACATTGTAGGGTGGCATCAACCTGGTCGTTGCCTCAAGCAGTTCGGTTTGAACCAACCCATCCCCTTCTCACCATTTCAAGATGATAGACTACATACTTTTAATCTTCCTGGACAAGGTGAAAACAATTAGGAATATTGACTTTCACCATTCATCGAAGCATATGAGTATCATTCTCGAATTGTTAAATGTAGAGGTTTGGTGGGTACATTAGGTTCGTGGTCTGAATATCTACAATCTATAAACGTATGTCACTCGTACACATTGATGGATAATACTATAAGGAGTTATACGTGCCACAATGGTAAATGTGTATATATATTTATTTTCAATACTATTCAATTAACAATGGTATATTACTAATGTACTTTTATATATTTCTTTTTTGGAGTCTTATGCTATGCATTATATTTACATTCAATTAAGTGCACAAAGTACAAATGAACCTATATCAAATGTACATTTATTGACTTCGAATGCTTTAGGTGCTCTAATAGAAGAATATCGTTTGGCATCACAACATATTTCACAACCAACACCTCAACCAATGGAATTTTCATGAATGGAGCCAAATGAGGGTTCAATGAGTAGACGACAACAATGTTCAATGCCATCATGATAAGAACAAGTCTGTGACATACCAGTAAATGAAATAAATATTGTGCCACCACATATGCCTTCCAATACCATTGCATTTAAGCAAACAACACTTAGTAGTCCTAGCAACATCATTTTCAAATATAATGAAGGAACTATATTGTCACTTATGTATAACCCACCAACACTATAGAATTCACCTCACTCACAACCTATGGAAATCCCATTTCTAAAAATCAATGAAAGGCTAGCGGTTGACCTCAACACACCAGCTGTAAATATTTTTCAACCTTTCCAATAAATTTCTCATTTCCATTGTGATAGCTCCACCATAGCCCAATAAACAATATTCTCTATCTTTGATGACTTCTTTCAAAATATAACTGATAGTATCAGCCCATGTAATAATCCAAATCTTTTTTATCCACCATCTCATTTGGAAGACACAAACTATGACTTGAAAACCTCCTAAGTTCACATAAATAAGCACCAATTACATGAAATTAATGAGATATAAACAAGGTGAAGGTTTCAAAAACTTCCAAAATGAAAAATAAAGCATCCAAAATGTGGAAGAGGAGGTTATCTATGTAAGTAATTACTATGCATAATTACTATGCATGTAACTCAATTGTAATCTTAGTTAAACTTTCAGTTGCAATATTATCTTATAAACATTATGTTTATTTTATTAATAATATATATCACTAAATATTAATGACAGCTTTCATGTCACTAAACTATTAATGTTTATTTGAATTACAGTGGCCATATATCAAAATGTAAATGCAGATGAAGGCATACATACTATACTATTTCAAGTTTATTCGAATAAGAAATATTGTTTATTCAAATATAATTGGCAGATGTGACGCTTCACTTGAATCTTTCCGTATATTCCAATGAAAAATTTTATTTATTCAAATATACATGATAGGTATCCTAGAAATACTGAACTATTAATGTTTGTTCTAATAGAATACATCATTTATTCAAATATAATTGGCAGATAAGACTTTGCTTGAAGCTTTTAGTATATTCGAGTAACAAAATCAATATATTCTAATACAATTGGGAGATATTATATAACAATTGAACTATTAATGCTTATTCAAATAAAAATGTCAAGTCATTCAAATATAAATGGCAGATTTAATGATTTACTTAGATTGTTTTCATTGCAATAACAATAAATGTCATCTATTTATTTCTATAACAAATCATAGTGTATTTACTTATATATGACATATATAATTAAAATACAAATACTATAAGTATTCATTGTTTAAATATATTCAAAATAATTCAAAGATTCATTCATTTATAATCCTTAACAAAACAAAACAATATTTTTATATGCATTCATAACATAACAAAATAATAGTTATAATCCATAACAAAATAAAACAATATTCTTATATGCATTCATAACATAACCAAGTAATAGTGTTGCATCCATAAATATTATAAGATACAAGTAGCCAAAGTTAAAAACATATGGTGTATTTATTTTGAGAAAACTACTCCAGTTTTCTAGAAAATTTTTCAAAATGAAAATAGAAAATAGGAATTTGTGTTTACTTTGGGTATTTTCATAAAAATCTCACTTGAAAAGTTTTTCACTATTTTTCTAATTTTGAAAGAAATGTGAAAAATAAGTTTTTTTTTTGTTTTCTAGAATTTTCCTTATTAAAATTATAAACTGAAAACTCTGTGTTTTCATTTCTAACAAGTAAACATGTTTTACAAATTTTTTATGAAAATAAATTTTTTTTATTTTCTTTAAAAATTGAAAAATGAAAACAGAAAATAATTCTCTAGAAGTAAACACACCCATAATGTTTAACATTAAATAAACACAAAAAAGAAAATAAAAGAAAGACATTGCATTTTCCAAAATTCTCAATTTTCAATTGACTCTTTCAAAAGTACATCCACATTTTTCTCAATATTGATCAATTATTGCCTAATAGACTCTATATCTTGATCTTTAATATTATATTTTTCAGCTAAAAAAAAACTAAAAGAAAGACATTGCAATCAATTTTCTCCAAAATTCTTAATTTTCATTTGACTCTTCCAAAACCACATTTGTATTTTTCTCAATTTTAATCAATTATTGCCCAATAGACTATGTATCTCGATCTTTAATATTATATTTTTCAGCTCCACATATATTATTCTTTTCAATTATTTCTATATGTATCAAATTTGTCAAGCCAAATTTGTCATGCTTGCAATAAGCCTTTATAACTTCGCACTCCAATAGTACACCAGCTCTCACAATAATCGATGTTATTAGCCTCCTGTAAGGTAGTGCCCTACTTATTTTTCTTATAGGCTTTTGCAATCTCTCTAAAAACTACTATTGGTAAATCAAGAGGTTTTCTTTTAATCGCATGCCAAAATAATTTCAAATCTTCATCATTCATATGATTATTATTAGTTTTTTCTTGGCATAATTATACAAGTGATCAAATGGTTCAAAATATAATGATCCTTTGGGATTTTTTTCACATGTAGATTTGTAAAAGTTGTTAAAAACTCAACTACTAGCACATCCATCAATACTCAGGGTTTACCATATTCTCAAACACTACCCATAGGACAAAAAGAATGATCTTCAATATTTTTATTAAAGTGCAACAATTCTCCTAATAAATCAAAGGTCACCTCAATTTTTTTTCCTTTCACATTGCATATTATTGTACAGGGTTCATTTTTCAGATTTTCAATATTTTCATAAAATTCTCTTACCAAATTTATGCACACAGAACCATTAAGCGATGCAAGTGTTGTCTATCCTATAGCATCAAAAGTATTTTTCACAAAATCATGGCCTTTCTCCTTCATAAAGCTCTAATTTATACACAGCCTATCTAGTACAGGAAAATTGGCAAATAAAGATATTTACTTCTATTCACTCATATAACTTTCATAGTCATTTATTTTCTTTCCCCTTCCCTTTGATGCCATTGTTTGTATAATCAATTTATTCAATATTAAAATTATAGTAAAAAATAAAATTTTAATTCATTAAGCATCAAAATCAACAATCAAAAAACCCATTTAGCAATAACTAAAATAATTTTTTTATATATTATGCAAATTCCATAATTTGATTACATAAAAAAATTAAATAATCTATTAATGACCAAAAAAATTAAATAATCTATTAATGACCAAAATCAAAGTAACAACAATAAAAAAAAATTAAATCAACACACAACAAAATCAATAATAAAAAATCTAATTAAGCAAGAAGTAAAACCAATTTTTGCTTCATAATTTTAAGACTATTATTGCAACTTGAAGTATTAGCTTCATAGTATTTTATTTGCATTAAAAAAAGATATATAGATTTGTGTAGTAAAAATGAGTCAGCAAGCACAAAACTAAAAAAAGCACCAAAAGAAACTAAAAACCATTATAAACAGAAAACTTGAAATCAAAAAAGTCACAAAGACTAAACCAATAGTGGAAAAACTGAAACAGAGAATACTACAATGACTAAAAGCTAGCCAACTCAGGCAGCAAATGTCGAAAATCAGCAACAGATACAGACCAGTGGCAGTATCATAATTAAAATAAAAATAAACAACATCAATCCTAAAATTTACAATGAACCTTGTTATACCAACAACAGACCAAACTAGAGACATCAACTTAAAACCACAGCAAGAAGATAGAAAAGAAGAAAAGCAAGATATAACAAACATCTGGGTAAAATTTGAAAACTAGAAAATAACTAACAAGTAACACAATAAAGAATAGCTCAATTCTAAAACAGAACATAAACACAGCAGAAACCCAACTCTAAAGTGGAGAACAAACAATAAGAACTAAAGTATACCCAATTAAAAACACACCAACAAATATCATCACCCAGAAGAACTAAAGTAATTCAAGCAACCAAACATAAAAAAATACACTAATAACTCATTACACAATTAAAAATTAACAAACAGATCTAAGAACTAATTAAACAACTCATATCCATTTAAACCAAAAATATATAATAAATATAAAGCATACTCATCAATAATCAAAATTAAGCTATACCCATTTGCTAATTATTAAAATTAAATCATTCTTATTAACTAATAACTAAAATTTAACCTTATCTATCAACCAAAACAAAAGTCAAGAACATGAGATAAATTTGTTTTTTTTTAAAAAAAAAAAGATAAAAACAAAATATTAATATGACAACAAAATGAAATAATAAAATAGACCTTATTTTGATGATCTGAACTGAGAACGAGTGGTGGAAAATTTTACAAAAACTAAGCAAGACAGTTGGAGAAGAATAAAAAAAAATAGAGTTAAAGAAGCAAGGAAGAAAATGAAGAAGAAAAGAAGAGACTTTGGTTTAGGATGAACTATTCTTCTCTACTTAATGCCTTTTTGAGATTAATTAAATATATTAACATATTTGAATGGTTATAGTTCAACTAAAATTCACTATATTTTTTAACAATTTATTATCCTAAAAGATTCTTTATATTTTTATGTCAAAGGATCTAGGTTTTTAAAATTATAAGTGCTTCTATTAATTTATGTTTTGGCCTCATTATGAGGTCTAATAGAGTGTAACTACAAATAAAACTCTATCAAAATTTTGTAGAAATTTCTAATAAATTTCTCTTCTTATTGAACTTATTTAGCTATATGAAGATTTCATCCTCTATTTCCACCATTCGCATCAGGAGCAATATAAACACTCAAACCATCTTCTCAGCCCCCATCTACCCCTACTATAGCTGATGATGATTCTCAGCCATCATCAGTGTAGACTCCTATCAGCGATGATGTTCATTCACTTTTTACTCCTCGAACACAATCCATTGCATCATGCACCTTCTTAGCCTTCTATTTTTTTATCATCCTCCACAGCCTTCTACTTCTCATTCTTCATGTCTTACCACCTCTCATCCTCCTCAGGCGATAACTTTTATTGCCTTAGTAGAGTCAACTCACACTATCAACAAAACACCCATCTCAATAAGTGATGATAAGTATATCAAACAATTAATATTTAAAAATATTTCCAAATATTATATTGATAACTTTTTCATTTTAAGAGTTAACTAATAAGTTGGTATTGTTATTTTTTTCAGGCTCGTTCTGGACATTCACTTTTATGAGTACTTATATTACATGGATACACCAGAGGCAGCATGAGGAAGGCTATAGTTAGAGTGATGTGCCTATTATGTTCAAGAACTTCTACTCAGAGGAGTTCAAGGTAATTATATAAAACATATTTGATTTTTTGTTAAGTTAGATATCACAAAAGGTTACTCTTATCTTTAGTCAGTCCTTTTTGAATATTCTAATTAAATGGTTTCTTTCAGCTCTCTTTTGTTCTCTCAAATATGATTATTCAGACAATTCTTCTTAATTAAATTTGAATGTCCATAACTTTCTCGATATGTTCTCTTAATTATTTCACTGAAATGACATTGGCTTATGTACAAAAGATATATTGGTTAACATGTCTCCCTAGGTAGAAGACATTTTGATAAGCATGCCTCTCAGATTGAGTTTGGGTTCTTTTTATTTGCTCCGAGATCGTATTATTAGCTTCTAACTTCTTTTTTTTTCCTTTCTTTTTTATTTTTTTCTTTTGTTCTCTCTTTTATTATTTTCTTTTTTCTTTTATTTGTTTGTCTTTTTTTTTAATTTTTATTTTCACTTCAATACGATATCATTAACTTATGGCCTTCTCGTCTTTATTCAGTTTGTTGAGAGCATTAGTAATCTTATATAGTGTTATGGTGCTATCAAATCTTCTTGCGACTAAGGAGATCTATCCTTTGGCTTGTAAGATCTTAAGAATGATTACCTTAAAAAGATTGTGGCTTAGTCTTTATTAATATAATTGCTATTGTTCTTTGTGCTAGACAGAGGACTGCTTCATTCATCTACATTCTATTTATTATTTCATATTTTCACAATGTGGATGATGATAATAACTATTTTGTTCACACTTTTTAATTTTTTAATTTTTTAATTTTTCTTTTCCTTTTCTTTTTTCCTTTTCTTAATCTCTTTTCAAGAGCAGTAAATTGTAACATACAAAATATACAAACCCGTGTTAATATAAAATAGATTAGTTTTCATGAAAAAAATCAAAGACGCTCATAAAATGTTCATTATTATACATATTACTAATAAGTAAAAAATTAAGCAAAATAATAAAATAAGAGGCTATTATTTTCATTTAGCTAGAATATCCTAAGAAAAGTTTGCTGACATCCTCATTTTAGTTATTTAGGATTAGAATTAATGGAGCTAGCATCACTTGGTTACTTGTGGTCTTTGTAATCTTCCACCTAGCTTGATGTAGAGCTCTAAAGGATGGGTAATGATTGTAAAATAGATGCTCCCTTAAATATAGTAGGTACATTTTGATTACCATCTCAATGTACTCATTTGCACTTGGTAAATTTCTCATTTGGGATGCTTTAGCTCTCTTCCTTGCCAAGTACTCACATAATATATCATCTAATTTCTGCCTTGTTAGCTCCAAGTCTCTCCTAGTAATGTCCAACTGGTATTGTACTCATTTTATTTGATGAACTTCTAAAAGAGTAGTAGCTGTCACCTTTGATGTCATCTTCCAAATCAAAAAACCAAGCTTGGGGCCCTTTATCCGAGATCGTGAAGAAGAATCGAACCATCTGAGACTTAGTGAGCTTGGTAATGGCCATGAAAGTTACATATTATCTTAGATGCACTATGGTATCTTCAGTACTATCAAACTTAGCAAAGTAATATAGTTTGAAGTCATCTGACAAAGGTTTATCCTTAAATAAAGAAAGATTGGTAAAGCATTTGGCTTTAGAAGTATTCTTGTTCTTAATCAAAATCTCAAGCTACATAATTTTGTGAGCTAGCTTTTTGACCTCTTTTGAAGAGTCAGACTTGGTCAAACTGATTAGCTTAATATAAAGTTGTAGAGGTTTCTCACTCAATGCTTGGTAGTACTTATAATTATTATCAAGTGGGGTGTCTATAACTTCTTTGCCCTTATTCAGACTAGGGTTGCAAGAACCATATGCTTCTCTCTTGTTAGCAGCTCCTATAAAGATCTTCTGTGACACTCCTCCCTACCGACACCTCATTAGACAACACCATTACTCTCAATGTTTCGCCAGAGGTACCGACGTGGAGAGACGTCACTTCTAAAATAAAATCTAAGCACATTTCACTGTCTAACATTCTTACATCATTCAACTATCAGAAATATATGTATAAATAAAATCATTGATAACATTCATCCAAGAATAAACAAGAATGATGGCAAGCTCAAAACATGATGCTGATATAATATACATATAAATGATGTTCTATAAGAGGGTTGCACAGGGTATGGGTTATCCTAAAATATATACAAATATACACCAAAAAGAATGGATATAACACAATTACTTTAAACACGTAGGTTTAACTAGACTTGGAGAGTACTGTTATAACTATAATAAAATTGCAGTTACTCCCTATTACAAGCCCTATCATAAAATAAAAGAGAAAGCGGTCTGGACGTGACTAAGTCCAGGTCAGGGAGACCCGGACTCCTATGGTGGTGGCGTGTATCACCATCACTACAGTTAAGCAACTGTCTGTAAATTCTTGCCTCTCTGTATGCGTGTGATAATATACCGCTATCGACTCTAATGCTACTCTAAAAGATAATACCGCGTCAGCATTATGTCGTATAAAGAAGTGAACCTCTATCTCTGGCCCGTGCACCTTATATGTCATTGCTGTCTAAAGGATTGCCATAATATAAACACTATAAACAAGGACTAACCAATGCTGAAAAAGAAAAAAAATGAAAATGGAGTGGTGAGTATTTTCTTAAGAAAATATAAACTGAATAGACAAACTACAACGTTGTCTTAAGAAATAACATGAATAAACAATAACCAGAACATTTAAAAATAATCAAATTATTTCCATTTTACTCATATTATAATCCATACAGATTAAACAACTTATGATCAAATCATAAGAATCATTTAAAATAACTCTTTAAAGATTCAAACCCTGTTTTCTGAAAAGTAAACTTTCCTTTATAAATATCATTCTCTCGTTAAGCACAATACAGTATACACAGTACAATTACCATATATAATCAAGAACAAATTAGGCTATTATCGATATGATGGATACCAGTTAGCACATCAAAGGTTCAATCTAGGTATGCATACCGATCTATAAACCACTTGGATTAGGCCCAAAGGCATTTAAGAATCTCGAGCACTGTCCTAAAGATAGTGATCATAATCACATATCTCAATTTTGTCAATTCCATATAGTACCCCAGGCATAAGAATATCAATCACATGTAAGGTGTTGTGTCCTGGACATAGTCTTACACATCACAAAATCCAGCCGTAGCCCGGGCACGGTCTTACTACAATATTTCCTTTTTCAATGTACTTATGCTCACAAAATCATAGCATTTCATAATTATTTATATTTCTGATCAAATTAAAACTCTGTATTACTCTATATATCATATATATTATAATTCAGGGTTATAAACCGATCAGAATTAACTCAAACATCATTTTGAACCACTGAGGGGTCAGCTCAATGAAGAGGCACCGCCTTTATAGCCATTGAGGCACCGCCTGATCACCCTCATGCCACTAAGATGCCACCTTACTCGCCTACTAAGGCATCGCCCTAGTACCCATTGAGGCACTGCCTGAGGGCCTGAAAGGGGTTAAGGCGTTGCCTTTGCATGATGAGGCGCCGCTTGATCGCATTGCAGCAACATTCGAATTTTTAAAATTTCAATAACAAACATCAGAATGAATTCCAAAACATCCAAAATCTATCAAAAATAAGTATAGAAATGAAAGGATTGAAGAAAAGAAGTCCACTCATAAAAATGTAGGTTCTTTCTCTTCCTCTCCTTCCTTCGGCAACGTCCCTTTTTTCCTTTTTTTTTACTTCTTCTTCATTTGCAAAAATGACGGTTTATGTCATTTTGTAACTTAGCCCCTCAACTTAATATTTTTTAATTAAGTCCTTCCTCCATGCTTATTTTTCTTACAATTTAGTCCTAACCTAAAATAACTTTAATAATTCAGGTACGGACATGATAATTCTCCCCTACTTAAGAAATTTCATCTTCAAAATTTAGAGAATGCTCATTTCCAATCTAATTTGTACCTGAAGAGAATAGGTACAAATATTATTATCTCATATCCTCCTCTCGTTCCCATGTAGCGTGAAGATTCTTCCACAATACTCTGACCAAAGGAACAACTTCATTATGCAATACCTTTTTATTACTTACCAAAATCGATATTGGCTCTTCTTCATAGCTTAAATTCTACTGTAATTCTATCGGTTGTTCTTGTAGTATATGAGAAAGATCACTTCTATGTCTTCTTAACATCAATACATAGAAAATGTCATGAATTCCAGATAGACTAGGGGGTAAAGCTAATCAATAAGCTATTGGCCCAACATGTTCAATTATTTCATATGTTCTACTAAATCTTGGGCTTAGCTTGCCACACTTACTGAATCTCAGCATGTCTTTCCACAGTGATATCTTTAAAATATGAGCTCACTTAAGGCTAGCGTAGCTTCTTTGTCTATCTTGTATCATTTTTAAATTTGCTCGAACTACGTAAATATTCTCCATATTCATTTGCACAAGTTCTGGACCCAACAATTTCCTTTTTTTGACTTCCTCCCAGCAAATTGGGGACACTTTCTTCCATACAGTGCTTCAAAAGGTGCCACATCGATACTACTTTGGTGGCTATTGTTAAAAGCAAATTCTATTAATGGTACTTGCTTATCCCAATTACCTCCAAAATCTAACGCACTAGATCTAAGCATATCTTCCAAAATCTATATAGTGCGTTTGGATTGGATATCAGTTTGAAGATGGAAAGCTATATTAAACCTCATTTTAGTTCCCAATGCTTTTTGCAAATTTGGCCAGAATCATGATGTGAATCTTGCATCGTGATCGAATACGATCGATACCGGTGCCCCATATAACCTTATGATTTTTTTCACATCGAGCTCTATTAACTTATTTAAGTTGTAGCTAACCTTAATAGGTAAGACATGTGCCGACTTTGTCAAACGATCGATAATCACCCATACAGCATCATTTCCTTACTGGGTTCTTGGCAATCCTACCATAAAATTCATTATGATATGTTTCTACTTCCATCTAGGAATTGGTAAGGATTATAATAATCCCTCAGGATATTTATGCTCTGCCTTTATTTGCTGATAGGTCAAACACTTTAACATAAATTCAGCTATATCACCCTTTATTCCTTTCTACCAATAACTTCCTTTTAACATTCTATGCATTTTTGTACTTCCTGGATGCATAGCATATGCCGAATAATGTGCCTCTTCTATTATTTCTTGTCTTAATTCATCCACGTTTGGCACATATAATCTATTCTCAAATTTCAAAATTTCTTCTTCTCTACAACTTAGCTCTTTCACCTTCCCATTTTTCATATCACTACATAATTTCTTCGTCTATTCATCTACCCGATGTGTTACCAAAATTCTTTTTACTAGGATTGGCCTTACTCTTAAGGTAGCTAATACTCTTAGTGGAGTGTCTACTATAAACTCAGTATCTAACTCCCTCAATTCAATAAATAATAGCATATTAACAACGCAAATATAATGCAAACTTCTACTTGACTTCCGGCTTTTAGCATCCGCGACCATGTTAGCATTTCTTGGGTGATATTCTATCGTACAATTATAGTCCTTTAATAATTCCACCCAGCGTCTTTGCCTTAAATTTAACTTCTTCTGAGTTAAAATATACTTCAAGCTCTTGTGGTCTATAAATATTTAGCACGTTACTACACACAAGTAATGTCTCCATATTTTCAACGCAAATACTATAGCTGCTAACTCTAAGTCATGTATGGGATAGTTCTACTCGTACGGTCTTAATTGCCTTGATGCATATGCCACTACTCTTCTATTTTGCATTAACGTGCAACTAAGTCCTTACTTCGAAGCATCACTATACACCACATAATGACCTCCTTCCATAGGCAATGTCAACACTAGCGCAGTGATTGGCTTTTCTTTCAAGATTTTGAAGCTTCGTTGACAATCGGAAGTCTATTCAAATTTTACATTCTTTCTCAATAATTTTATCAATGGTGACACAATAATTGAGATATCATGTACGAATCTCTAATAATATCCTACTAATTCTAAGAAACTTTGTATCTCCATTACATTCCTTGGTGGCTCCTAATTTATAATCACTGTAATCTTACTAGTATCTACATATACTCCTTTAGCGGATATTACATATCTAAGAAATGTAACTTTATCCAGCCAAAACTCACATTTACTAAGCTTCACATACAATTATTTAGTTCTCAAAATTTTTAACACTGTCCTCAAATGCTGCTCATATTCTTCTTTTGATTTCGAGTATACTAGAATATCATCAATGAATATAATTATGAACCTATCTAGTTATGGCTTAAAAACTCGTTTCATTAGGTCCATAAATGCTACTGATGTATTGGTCAACCCAAATGGCATCACCAAAAATTCATAATGTCCGTACCTTATCCTGAAAGTAATTTTAGGTACGTATGATTCTTTAATCCTTAATTGGTGATAACCATATTGTAAATTTATCTTTAAAAATACCTTTGCTCCTTATAGTTGATCAAATAAATCTTCTATTCTAGGCAAAGGGTACTGATTTCAGACCATGACCTTATTCAACTATCTATAATCTATACACAGTCAAAAAGATCTATCTTTCTTCTTAACAAATAGTACAGGTGCGCTCCATCGAGAGAAACTTAGTTGGATAAATCTTTTATCCAATAGTTTTTATGATTATACTTTTAACTCGTTTAACTCTACTGGAGTCATCCTATACGGTGCTTGTGATATAGGAGCAATTTCAGGTATAAGTTCAATATCAAATTCTATTCCTCTCTCAGGAGGCAAACCTGGTAAATCTTCTAGAAATACATCCTCAAACTCATTCACCACTAGTAGTTCTTTCAACTTTGAAACTTCCTTCCTATCCTCCACAACATTAGCTAAATACACTTCATACCCTTTCCTTAGGTATTTGATAGCCATCATTGCTGATATAATCTTAATAGAAATCTTTCTATTTTCTCTAATAAATGTTATCTTTTCTCTATTCTCCTTTTTAAATTCTACTTGCCTAGTAGAACAATTCACATTTACTCGGTAATGACTTACCCCTTGCATTCCGAGTATAACATCAAACTTACTAATAGATGAGGGTATAAAATTTCACCTCATTTCAACCTTATTAATCTTTACTGAGACGTCCCTATATACATTTTTACAAACTACACTTATTCGCATAGGCATGCTCACAATCACAGGTTCATTCAAATCACTTATCTTAAGCTTATCATACATTATATAAATCAATGATATGAATGAAAATGTAGCACATGGGTCAACCAGTATACGTGCTAGCTTACCATTGATGTGAGCCTTGCCCGTTATTATGTTTAGTGACTCCTCAGCCTCCCGTTCTATAACAGCATATACTCTAGCTTGCTGTACACCACTAGCTGCTGAGTTTGGCTCTCCTGGTTAGTTTTGAGACATTCCTACCAAACCAATCATCTTTCTTTGTACAGTTGCTGGTCTTTCCCCTAGTTAACTTTCCACCTCTTTCTTTATAAAGTATATGAGATGCTTGCATTGATGGTTCTCTTAGGTATACTTTCATATAATTCTATACTGTCATACAATTTGTCGCATAATGTCCGATCTCATTGCATCAGTAGTATCTAACCTCACCTTGATTACACCTTCCCGCATGATTTTTCTTGCATATGTTACACCAAGGTAACATGTCTCTCCCTTGTAATCCATTTCTAGCACCCATCTGCCTTGGTGGCATTACTAGTTGTCTCACCAATGCCTGACTTCTTTGAGGTCTATTTCTACCTCCCGACCTCACATTACTTTTAGAATATAGAGAGAACCTTGATCTCCTACTCCCATTTTCTTACCAAGGTTATCAAGATGACTCAGCTTATTAATTAGGCCTAACTTGGGTTAAAGCTTCTAATTCCTTGTCCAACTTTTTGATGTGGGTCAAATATAATACTCTAGTCTCTAAGACTAAGTATAAAGCAAGTAGGGTATCGAACACTTGAGAATTTGGAGCAAGTTTATATTAACCGGATAGATACTTAGATGGATAGGCAAATGATATAAAAGAAGATATTGATTTATTCTAACTATTCTAAAACTACTAAAGAATTACTAACTACACTAACTAATATATATATCCTAACGATAAATTCAAGTAGTGTTTATTAGAACTACAATTCAGAATTAATCAAGAACTACAAAGAAATAAACAAATGATTACATGCAATGATTATAAACATGGTATAAGGCATAAATGCAACTCTCATTGTCAAATAAACTTAAAGTCCTTAAAAGCAACTCTCGTTGTCAATCAA